>CAJNIZ010018602.1:13303-41037 GCA_905231905.1 Symbiodinium pilosum
CTATACTATAATTACTAGTACCCAGTACCTAATTATTGGGTACTTGGACACTTAGGGGTTGTAGCTTTTCCTTGGTACTATGGTATGACATCTTGGTTCCTGAGCATAACCGGTAACCAAAGTCCCAGACCGGAAACATCTCCATGGCAAACGTTATCTTCGCTGGACCCGCACAGTATGCAGAATACCGGCATTCCTGACCTTTTTACCTACCTGCGGGGCCCCGGTGAACCCTAAAAATTCACCATACTTTACCCTGGCCCTAACACCCGAAACCCTGGACCCTAAATCCAAAATCCTGAAGCCTAAACCCTAGATCCCAAACCCTAACGCCCTGAGACCCGCAGACCTACACCTGACTCCGACGCTCAACCTAGCTGCTACGCTGCCTAAGGAGATATTGGGGCCTCAAGCGAGGGGATATGTAGGATTCACCCTATGTATATAGATGTATACATATATGCTCACAGATAGGGTTTAGGGTTGGGTTTGGAGTCTAGGGCTTAGGGTTGGATATATGTAGGCGTATCTAGGGAGGTTGACCCTTAAATCTGACCTCTGAATCCTAAACTCAGGTACGACTACTTCTCGTGCCCTCAGGGCTTAGATCGATTTGCTGCAAGGGACCGGGAGAGAGCCATTGACACGATCGTTTCTTATGTCGCCAGGACGGGGGCTTATGTTTAGGCTTTGGGGGCTTCCCTAAAAGTCACTATGGAATAGGGTTCAGGGGTTGGGATGTAGGATTTTTGGTGTTTAGGCGTTAGCGTTTGGGGGTGTTTGGGGGGTTTGAAAAGCGGGGGGGGTGAGGGTTTAGCGTGTTTTTTGTAGGGTATACGCAGGATTATGTGGGGTTGGGGAGAAGGGTGGTGGGTTTGGCTGAAGTGAAAGGTATTTACAGTTCAAGGTCGACATACTAGTACTTTGACTCAGCAAGTCCACTAACAATCCCCAACAACTCCCTTCATAAGCCCATAGTCTCTGTAGCCACGAAGCGGTAAACCCTAAGCCCAGATAACAGTGTAGGCCTACTGAGCTAAGAAAGCCTCCAACTAGGATTCACCGGCTTGTGGCTGAGGAGCAGTAGCTATAGGGATGCAGAGCTTCTAGGATTCAGGTTGGCCCTAAACCCTAAACCCTAAACAGGGTTTAAAGGGTTAACCCTGAGGCTCTTGGACCTTCATGATAGGATGCCAAGCCTTAGCCCCCAAGGTCCAGACCTCGACCGAGAAAGTCCCAGATAGTCCTACTGTTGATGGAGGAAACATTGCACCACCTGAAGTCCCTAATGTCCGAGGAATTACATTAATGTAGGGCGCTTAAGTGGTGCAAGATTTTTTTAGCCATCAACAGTAGGAGCCTTAGGGTAGACACCATGCTGACTACAGATCGCAGGAAATACCATAGACAAGAAAGTCGGCAAACCCTCACACCCTAATCCAGTCTATTCATTTTCGACGCCTCATCACCAACTTCGCAGCATATCCCGTATCTTACCACTGGTAAGCAAAAATTGAATGACTGAACGAATGAATAAATTAGGGCTTAGGTTTAGGGTTCAGAAGAAATATGCCCTCCGAAGGTCTAGCATCCCCATTATGATGTGAGGTAGATTCCTGATTAACACTCCCCTCAACGAGGGGCCCGCCAGTGACCCTCTTATACTTATGAGCCTTGTGGCTACAATGTGCGAATTTAAAGCAAATCTATGCCAACTTATTATAACCCATCTTTTAACCCTAAACCCTAAACCCCAAACCCAAAACCCTATCGCCTAAACCCTAAACCCACCCTAAAACCGTAAACCACCCCTCCCTGCAGGTGTGAATACTTTGTGATCCTATGCCCGGAGCTGATACATGTGGAGCAAGGATGCCGATTGAGCCAGGCACCTGGGTTCAGGGTTTAGGGTTCAGGGTTTAGGGTGGGCGGGGGAGTGGGAGAGGGTTATAGGGGTTAGGGGTTATATGGTCTACTTGGAAGCCCAATCCATCTAGTAGCTGCTCTTGACGTGGCTTACTTTTGGGCAACCCCTTTTACGCCATGTAGGGGGCTTTGATGCAGAGTTATTTGGCCAATTATAAGTATGGTTAGTACGTTCAATGCCCCTCCAAGTATGCTTTAGGGCTCAGCGATTAGGATTTTCTGAGGATAACCCTGGAAATTTCAGTTCCTGCATTGGGCCCCATGTCTGTATCTAGTGCTTGCATTGGGCTACTTGGATCCCAAGGGTACGGGAAGATGCGTGTGGATGTTGGGGAGCGAAGCTTTGGGATGAGGATTCAGGGTTTAGGGTTTAGGGTCTCAGGCTCAGTGATTTGGGCTTACAGTGGGTTTGGAAATAGGGCTTTCCCTTCAGGTGTTTTCATATCTTGAGATGAGTGTTGTGGGTCGTTTGTTGTACCCTAGAAGGAGGGGCCCCCTAGTTACATAACTATACTCATAAGTCCTATAACTACAATTTATGGAACTTATAGCCATATTTAGCCCGACTTATAACCAAACTTATACCTAGGGGGCCCCTCCTTGTAAACCCTATAACCCTAAACCCTAAACCCCAAACCCTAAGCCCTCCTAAACCCTAAACCCTGAACCCTAAGCCCTTAACCCTAAGCTGGTTATCCTAAGGCTCTTGGACTTGCATTGTCAGATCCCAAGCTCTGGCCGCCAAAGCCCCCAACGCTTTGTAGAAAGCCAGGGTCCCTAGGGTTTAGAGCTTAGGGTACAACAAAGGGCTTAGGGTTTGGGGTTTAGGGTGCAACAAAGGGCTCAGGGTTTAGGGCTTAAAGTTTAGGGTTTGGGGTACAACTGGATCCCTAAAACCCTAAACCTGTATCAGGGAGAGAAGGTCATTGTTGTATGAGCTTCCTAGGAGACAGGGAATCTAGGCCTTGCAGGATAGTCTTTAGGCTTAACGGTTCTGGGGCTGAAGGGGTTCCCACAATATCGGGTAACTTTCTGGAGTCCCTGTAATAAGGCTCATAGCATGTTGGGGTCGGTCTATACTGGGGTCCACCTATTTAGGGATACTACCATTAATTCATGGTTTGGGTTCTCTAGGGGCGCTTGCTTCGGGCGAATGCAAGTATGCACCGGTCAGGAATTTAGGCCGTTTAGACATGTGTATTGGGTGTCTGATGAAACGCAAATTCCAGGACGCAGATGGATGGCAATGTGCTTGAACAAACACGGCTGCTAGTGCTGGATCTCCTGACACAATTGGCAATGGTGGACAGAAAGCTGCTCAGGCTTCCCAGACTCCCTGATCAAACGACCCACATTCACGCCGCTTGCGCTGCTGACACGCATCGCTCGCCGCTCCCAGCAGCCTTCTGCGGGCTACCAAACTCAAAATAGTTTCCTCTTTTTTTTTTTGCATTATCCTTATATATCCCCTATATAACTCCTATTTATCCCTATACAAGGCCGATGTCCGGAAGTGCTTTGATGCCGTGACCGTGCATGAAGCTTCGTGGGTTGCTTGTTGGCTGGGATACTGGAAAAGAAAATGGAAACTACTAAGATATATTGGTGTCATATTGGGGTTGTAGACCCCCAAATATAGGGATTATATGGTGGTATGGGGCCCAATTTTGGAGAATCCAATGGAAAAGGACATGGAACATGAGATGGACATCGGGTTATACATTGGGGTTTCTAGGGTTTAGGGTGTAGGGGCACACTGCGCCGTTGCTGGAGTTGCTCGCGGTCTTGTACCGCTTCCTGCGGCTATCTCCACCCATAGACTTCCAGAGTCAAACACTGCACCCTAAACCCTAAGCATCTAAGGATTCATATTTCAAGGATTTTGGGCCGAAAGATCATACTAAATCAGGTTTTTAGGTGATTTTGATGCTTAGGGTAAACCCTAGAGGCTCCGGAATTTGAGGTGGTCAGGCCTTTGGCCATCTGTGGCGGCTTCTGCCTCCAAGTCAACCCCGAAATCCACACGTCTTAGCCACGAACCCGTGTGTTGCAACCTGGGCCCTAAACCCTAAACCCGCCAAGTAAGTACCCTAAAATAGGGTCTATGTGGCTTCTATTTGGGGATACTTAGGGTCTATAGAGGGTACTTGGGGGGTCTAGGTAAATCTTAAACCCTGAATGGGGTTTAGGGTTTCTCGGATTTTGGGTCCAGATATGAAGCCCTGAGCCGTAACCTAAATGCCCCACCCTCAACCCTACCCTAAACCCTAAACCCTAATATAGTGTACGACGACCGACCCAAGGAGTAAATCCTAAGCCTTGAGCTCTAAAACTTCCAGACCGTTAGGGGTCCTTTAAAGGGGGATACAGGGGTTGTATAGATATCATCGGGAAATATATAGGGTTTACGGATCCTTTATGTTTTTGGGGGTATGGGATTCCCTAATCTTATGTAAAAAGGACTATCCTTTTTTCTTCCTAGAGTAATGTGGGTTGAGCAATAATTTCTGGAGCCTGACAACCCAAACCTCCAGACCTTAAATCAGAATCCTATACCTCTATACTTGAAGTCCCAAGCCGTAGACCCTGAACCCTAAGCCCCTAAACCCCAGACCCTAAATTTCAAAACCTGAATCCCTGGTAGATTCCAAGCCCTAAGCTGTTGCAACAGAAGCAGACTTACACTGCAAACCTGAACTCTACATCACCCTATCTGCCTCTATATAATAAAGCTTCGTACACCGTTTAATCTCTAAAGCTTAAACCCTAAACAGGCCCTAAACCCTGAAGGGAATCCGAAAAAAAGTTGAACCTCCAGAAGGAAACGTAATCCTCAACCAGAAGCCCTTCCCTGAAGCTTAAACATGGGGCTCTAAATTCCCAAAAGGAAGCAGTTCATGGGCTGGGCTCTAAATTCCCGCTTCAATGCCCCAACAGGAAGAAAACCAACAAAACACAGGAAACCTGGGCAGAGCGCGGGTGGTGTCGTACAGAACGCCTTGCGCGCGAGCTGGCGGTTCGGGAGGAACCACGCGGATTTCTAAGGGTACAGGGTTTAAGGCTTAGGGTTTAGGGTACAAGTTTTAAGGTTCGGGATTTCGGGTCCAGGGCTTTGAGGGTTTACCGCACTGGGGTTCAGCCGTTACCCTAACGCGGTGGACTGTGGAAGTAGTGGAAGGAACCACACGGGGTGTTGCATGAAACGTTTAGAGATTACATAGTGCATACTGAGGAGTAGTGAAGGCATGGGTTTTCAGGATTTTTAGTAGGGGTTGGATGAGGACTATCAACCCTAAACCCCACACTACTGTGGGCACCTCAGGGATTTCGGATTAGGGGTTTGGGGCTTAGGATTTGTGAATTAGGGGATTTGGATTTGGGGTTTGGGGTTCATGGTTCGGGATATAACACTCAGGGCCAGTTTAGGGTCAAGTGTTTTGGTGTTTAGGGCTTAGCATGCAGAAT
The DNA here is from genome assembly GCA_905231905.1 of Symbiodinium pilosum. Classification (NCBI taxonomy): domain Eukaryota; class Dinophyceae; order Suessiales; family Symbiodiniaceae; genus Symbiodinium; species Symbiodinium pilosum. Next base: position 18,695 of record CAJNIZ010018602.1, read on the forward strand.
TCAGGGCTTGGCGTTTGGAGTTCGGGGTTGAGGGTCCTAAAGCAAGTACTGTGCAGTCCATAGGGTTCATCCAGGCTTCAACTAGCAGAGACCCCTAGGCGTGTAGTATCCTTAGGGCAGAAGTATCCAAGGACTGCAGGTTGGGGGTCAAGATGCTTCTAATCGACCTCAGCATGATACTGGTGATTATTTCCCTGTATTAGGGGTGAAATCCCCTAGACCCTGTTTTCGGGAGGATGTTAAGCCATGGTTTTATTTACATGAGAGGTATCCTGCTGTGCAGACCAGGTAGAACCTTGTATGTCTGCAAGGAGGGGCCCCATAGTTATAAGTTGGATTGTAAGTTGGGTTAAAGATGGTCATAAGTTCCATAAATTGTAGTTATAGACCCTAAACTAAACCCCAGGCCCTAAACCCTAAACCCTAAGCCTAAACCCCAAACCCCTAAACCCCTAGCCCCCAAATACGCGGTTTAGGGTTCCGACGCGTGACATTGAAGCCCATGGCCTGGGACTGGAAGCCCCTTGACCCTTAGACCTTGGGATCCTAACCCTAAGCATCAAAATCACCTAAAAACCTTCTATGGGTGATTGTCACAATTATGGTCCCTTTTTGGGTACCCCTCAAAATTAGGTGCCGTATTAGAATAGGGATCTAAAAGGGAACATAATTTTGACAACCACCCATATAGTATGGTCTTTGGGCCCAAATTCCTTGAAATATGAACCCGTAGATGCTTAGGGTAAGTCTTGTTGGCATGATAGTAGTATGAAGAGGGTTTAGGGTCTAGGGTTTAGGGTAAAGTGTTCCTAAGGGTCCAAGCACCCAGTGATTAGGTACATGAGATTTTGGTAATGGTAATTGTAGTAGAGATGTCGTGTGAGTATATGAAAATTAAGCTTCTGGACCCTTAGGGTCTCACTACGCAAAGGGTCAATGTAGGTATATCGTATACACTCAGCCCTTAAAAGTTATACTTATAGACGATATGCCTACATGGACCCTTTGGCTTACTATGGCTAACAGTGAGACTGTGCTTATGCTTAGTATCGGGACTCTGTTAGGATTGATGCAGGATGTTCGCGAGACAGGCAGACGAACGTGGTGCGAAAGGGCCCGGTTCAAGTCAGCCTTGATGCTTAGGGTTTTCAGCATGCTTGGGCTAGGGCTTAGGGTTTAGGGTTTAGGGGGTTTAGGGTTTAGGGTTTAGGGCGGGCTCTTTGTATTATTGCATCAGAGCCGGCCCAATTCCTGTTCTCGTTCTCGTGCCCAAGCTGTACAACAAACAACCCCCGCTCACCCCTGACATTAACGTAGCATAAACATGGGAGTTTCTAAAAAGTAGGGTACGCCCATAGGTCCCCCACACATGTTTTTGTTTCGAAACTTGAATAGGAACCCTCCACTCGAAACCTGTACATGTAACATGAAGTTCATCGACCCAATCTTGTTAGAGTGGCTGCAGGACGGCTTTGTAATTGTGATCGACAGCGCAGTCCACCAAAGCTTGCTGCCTGGCCAGTATTCCTTCAAAAAGGCTTGCAGGGATTGTTACAGAGATGGGAGCTTACAGGAAACATATGAGAGGTTACCTCAGGCCCCAAAATTGCGGAATTTGGGCCTCAAGTTCCTTGAAATATGTTCCCTCGAATATGAAGCCTTAATGTCCTGTGGGATGGGTTTAGACATTTGGCGTGCTGGGGTGCTGCCAGATGGTCCAAGAGCCCAAATGCTGGGCTTCAGGTCCCAAACACCTTATTTTGAATGGTGTTTGGCACTGAACGCCCCAATGTCTGGGGACTTTCACCGAACTGCAGTGTAGACTGTGACAGGTTTTGACGCCGAAGGCTGAAGCCTGACTCGGTTGAGGATTTTGGAATTCACGACACCCTCTATACACTCTAGACATTAGTGAAGGGTTTAGGCTAAGCCCTAAACCTCTAAACCTTAAACCCTAAACCCCTAAACCACTAAACCCAAAACCTTAAACGGTTTAGGCTTTTGGGTTCTAAGACCTCAACCCTTTACATGGCCAAGGGCTTTGCTGACCCTATTCGGGGCTTTTGTTGACGTAGCAAGTCTACTTACATTCCTCAGTACACTCTGTGAAAAGCTGCGTTTAGGGCTTAGGGTTGAGGGTTTAGCGTACTAGGTCAAGAGAGCCTCCCAATATCCGAAAGCCTATACCCTTACCCGCCTGAAACCTCAACCCTAAACCCTAAACCCTTAACCCTTAACCCTTAAACCCTAAACCCTTTATAGAGGCTCTGAGTCAGCAGATGTGAAACAGCTCAGGATTTCAAACACGCGGAGGCACTTGGATGCTCCGGGCAGGGGCCTCTTCACCCAGGACACTTTGGAGAGAGGTTTAGGTTTTAGGGTTTAGGGTTGAGGGTTTAGGGTTTAGAGAGTTTCAAGCATCCAAATAACAGGATGTTGTAGGTAGCAAGCAGCGTCCAAGCCCTAGTATTTGCGACCTAGATCTCAATATTGAGGTATTTGGACCCTTCTGGTCCACCGGGGGGGGGGGTAGGTGACCGTATGACTGCCAGTAAGAATTTCGAATGGCATGTGTATAGCAGAATGCTTGAATTCCCCATGGGTATAAGGTAGTCAGGCTATGCAGGATTGTAGCATCAATTAAGTAAGCCGCACTACTCCCTAGTCCTCCCTGTTTCTCCTCGAGGCCACCTGAAGCTGCGCAGTTCCCCCTAAAACCACCCCCTCGCGGACATGGAAAGCGCATGTAAGCCGCCATGCTACATGTAGTATCATGGCCTACACCATGCCCACTAGTTTGGGAGCAACAGCCGACCAACACACTTCCTGGTGGTGCGTAGGGACTTGAGGAATGGAGCCATAGAGTAGCCCTTAAGTTGAAAAGCCCATTGCAACCCATTGTATTACGCCCCAAGAACTTTTTAATAACCCCAGCAAGTTTAAAGGTATTCGGAATGTTTAGGCACGACTTCGAGGAGTCCGACCGCCGACGAATTGCCCACGTCGTTTTGCAAATGGTTTGGAGGACTGAACCGCTGGCGGTAAGGCACTAAACCCTGGACCCCTAAACCCTGGACCCCTAAACCCTAAACCCTAATCCCTAGACTTTAAGCTCTAGAATCAACCCCACACAGTCCCAGCCCAAAAGAGGGTCTCGCAGTTGGCTCTGTGGATCGTACCGAGAAGCAAGAAGCGCCCTTATGTTGTGAACTTGTAACCGGTTTAGTGTTTTTTAAGGGATGGTTTAGCCCACAAATACCGTTCATTCTAGAATATTTGGGCCCTACAACCCCATTAGTTGATTCCTTGGACCTTAGGGTAAGGGACTGCTCTACCCCCCACATCCAGAGCCTGAAGCGCTGAGCCACTAGGCAAGGAAAAGCTCCAACAAGCTGCTACCTTAACCCTAAAAGGTTGTAGAGCAAGGGCCTGTTGGGCAGTTTTTGGTGGTTTGAGGCTTTTTTTTTACCTGCTTTTGGGGGCCAGGAATATAGCATACCATAGGCAAGTGCGTAATCATACCTACGTAACTCAGCTGTAGTCTGAAATCTTTAGCCCCTGATGTGAAGTTTGAAGAGACTGTTCAGACCATGAGGTTGAATATTGGGTTTAGGATGGGCTTAGGGTTTAGGGTTTAGGATTTGGAGTTCAGGATTTTGGGCTTGGGGTTCAGGGTTTAGGATTCGGGGCAATGCCCGCAACTTGGGAGTGATCTTACCGCCACGCCCTGTGTGGTTTTGATATGAATGGTATCAGTGAACAGGAAGCCTTTAGGATTCAGCGTGCAGGCACTACCTAAACGGTTTGGGTAATCTCAAATTTCATGGCTACTCTTAACCTATCCATTCCCTAGCTAGCCGTAAATAACTTCAAATAAGTCGACTCAAAAGGAAACCGTAGGAGAGGTAGTTTAGGGGTGGGTAGGCAACTCTAAGCCCCAAACCATTTTGCGGGAGAACCCCTTCAACCAATACATTTAGTCTCAAAAAAATGCGTCCTGCCTTGGAGCCCTAACCCATACATTTAGTCTCAAAAATGTCGTCCTGCCTTGGAGGAAGCTACTTTATTTCCTTGAGCAGCAAGACCTTCCTCAGTATCGATTTTTGCTAAACACGCAGCAGGCTTTCGCCCGGGGAGTCGCGGGGGTCTAGGGTTTCTACAAGCCTTAGGCTTTGGGGCTTACCTAGACCCTCCAATGTAGTACCTTTTGGGTATTTTGGGTAGTCTAAAAAGAGTCCTAACCAAAAAAAAACAACAAACCCAAAAAGGAATTACACTGGAGGGCGCAGGTAGGGTTTTTAAAGGTGAAGCTACCTATCTTGGGGCTTTAAAGCCTACTTGGATGAGGTACCTCCTTGGGGCGATTTCGATATAAGAAAGTACCTATTTGGGCCTTGACAATTTTGTTGACCAGTACCTACTTGGGGCTATTTGGATATAAGAAACTACCCTATCTCTCGGTTGAACAGTCCAATTATTGACTATCTGCTTTAGGCTATTGCGTCGAGCTGGATATCGGTCGAATTACTTAGCACTTACTTTGGGGTATTTGGATATATGGGAATTTCTCACTCGTTTGCACCCTTAATAAAACGGCACCCAAACAAGCAGCCCAAACCTTTCCTATCAGCTTGGTTTGGATCCCTAAGCAGTGGAATATAACCTGTAATCAGGGTATATGGGACCCAAAACACAAGAATACAAGACGGGTGCGAAGTTCATCCTGAGCCTCAAGCCGTGTGATAGTTTTGCTTTTTAGTGGCACGTGTCTGCCACTTCTGGGATATACAAGGATTGTTTAGGTGGACCCACCACCCAGAAATAGTGACTACAATAAGGATTACATCAGGGTCCTCTTACTTGTTCCACTACTGTATTACAGGGTGGGGGATCCACTTCAAGGATTGTAAATGTCATGGTCTCATACTCTTAGGGTGGACGAAAATCTGCAAATGAGCTATAATCCAAGTTCCTTAAAGTGGGGTTATACATGGGATTATATAGGGGAGTATTATACGGGTTCCGAAGGGGGGTACTAGGAGTTCAGACTAGAGCTCAAATTAAATGGCGTTCGGGACTGAATGTTTTGATCCCTGACTACACAGTACGGGCCACTCTAAACCCGAAACCCTAAGACCCTAAAACCTGAAAACCTCAACCCTAAGCCCTGAAACAATAAACCGTAAAGGTACTGCTTCTTAAGCGGTAGTATAAGTTAGGAGGACCCCCCACCCTGTAATAGTGGTAGAATAGGAATATAAGAGGACCCAAATATGGTTACTACTATCCCTTATAGTCACTATTACAGGGAGGGGGGTCCTGCTGAAGTATAAGCAAGGCTAGTGTGGATTCAGCCACACAAAGACCACTTGCCCTGCAGGAGCCCTAAACCCTGAAAACCTCAAACTCCTTAAAACCTGAAATCCTTTGAACCCCAATTCCTTAAAAAAACCCAAATCCTTAAAACGCAAAATCCTTAGAACCCAAAATCCTTAACAACCCGAACCCTCAACGTCCTGAACTTCCTCAGATTGCTGGGTTTAGGTTTGGGGCGCTCCCTTGTCACCCACCCAAACCGCTTAAATACCAATGGCCGTTGCCCCAAAACAGTAGGTATAAAGGCTGTTATTATGTTTGTTTAGGAGGGTTAGACCCCTAACCCCTAAACTCTAAAGCCTAAACCCTATATAACCCCAATATAGTTGCTTCCAGGTTCTTTTCCATTATCCCAATATAACCCTAAACCTTTTTACGCCTTACCTAAACCCCAAAAGTATGTAAGATAATAGCCCTAAACCCATAATAACAGCCATAAAGGCCATTATTTTACATACTTTTGGGGTTTAGGTAAACCTTTTTAAGCCTTAAAACCTGAACCGAGCCTGAAGGGCACGAAGCCCGTCTGGTTCTCAGCTTTCGAAAGTCTACTATACGACACGCAGTTTAGGGTTTAGATTTTAGGGTTAAGGGTTTAGGGTTAAGGGCTTTGGGCTTTAGGGTTTTAGGCTTTAGGGTTTCGGATTTAGGGTTTAGGATTTAGGGCTTAGGGTTCAGGGTTTAGGGTTTGAGCCTATGCCGATAGTTTAAGCCTCAAACTCCAACCTGAAACCCAACCCCCAAATCTGCTGTGTAGTATTCAAGTTTAGGGTTTAGGGTTTCCTGCCACCCGCACATCCTAAAGCCTAAGACAAAGACCTTTAAAGTCCGAATTCCCAAAGCTAAAGGTTGTACAAAGCAGATACTGCATTTGCCTGAAGCCTATACCCTAAACCTCAAACCCTAACCCCTACATACCCCAAACCCCTAAACTCTATACTGAAAAGCCCTGTATATCCTAAACCCCAACCCCTACATACCCCAAACCCTAAGCCCCTAAACCGAAAACCCTCCCTGAGGTTGGCCTCTCGGACAAAGTGCAAGCTTAGAGTCTTTGAGAACCCTTTTTCTCTCGAGCCCTGAGCAATAAACCTTCGGCCCTAAGCCCTACAAGGAGGGACCCCCTAGTTATAAGTTGGGTTATAAGTTGGGCTAAGTATGGTTATAAGTTCCATAAATTGTAGTTATAGGACTTATAAGTATAGTTATGTAACTAGGGGGCCCCTCCTTGTAGACCTTAAACTCAAAATCGAAACCCTAAACCTTGCTGAAACCTTAAGAATTGGAAGCCGTAAATTCAAACCCTGAATCCTAAACCTTGAACTCAAGCCTTAAACCCAAAACCCTAAAGCTCAAACCTGAAACTCAAATCCTAAACCCTACATTTTGGAGGCTTGTTGCCTCGACAACCTGGGTGGCTCAGATCACAAGGGCAAAGAGTCGAGGGATAAGGGTTCAAGCCTTTAGGGTTTATGATTCAGGGTTTAGAGTTTAGGATTTAGGCCTCAGGGTCGAGAATGTAGGGCTTGATACCCACGTAAAGGTTTAAGGTTGTGGTGTTTATAAGCTTTCATGGAGTACGGTTCAGGGTTTGGTACCCAAGTACGGGTTTAGGGCTGGAGGTTTAGGGCTTGGGGTTTAGGGACTAGGTTTAGGGGTTTAGGGTTTAGGGTCTTGGTTGAAGGTTTAGGATTTTAGGAAACCCGATAGTTTGGTACTTGGGATTCGGGTAGTAGCAGTGGCCGCATAGGTTTTGGAGAAGTAGATGAGCTATAGTCTAAACTCCTAGTATCCCCCTTAGTAACCTTCATAATACTCCTCTGTACAATTCCCACTATATGACCCCCCTTAAGGAGTCTCGACCCTAAAGCCTAAATCCTACACGGTGTAGGCTACACCCTTTATAATCCTACTTAAGGAGTTCGGACTCTAGCTCATATGATTATTGAGTACGTGGACCCTTTGTGCTGGGGCTGTGGCTCAACTGCTGTGACTTCATTTCCACAGATGTTGCGGTTTAGGGTTTAGGGGTTTTGGTCTGCGAAGTGGGGCTTAAGGGTGGTGGAGGGTTTCGAGCACCGTTGCTTACACATGTTTTTTGTGGCTCGAGGGTTGAGGGTGGAGGGTCTGGGGGCGCTTTTGTTGCTTGTGGGTAGGTTGGTATCTATTGAGTACTGCCCCCTCAGTAACAGGTGCATACTAGTTCCAACATAAGTACAGTATAGCCCCGAATGTTACCCCTAGTTGTTGTCTTAGACTACTAAGCCCTAAAACCCTAAACCAACCCTAAACCCTAAAACCCTAAAACCCAAAACCCTAAAACCCTAAACCCTAAAACCCTAAAACCCTAAACCCTAAACCCCGACTTGTCTTGTTTGCGTTGCATGTTTGTCCGGAGCGGATCGTCTGGTGTAGCTTTAGGCTGAGGATGCATGCCCTGTGTAGTCAAGCATTCAACCCGGTTTAGGGTTTAGGGTTTAGGGTTTAGGGTTTAGTGTTTTAGAGTTTAGGGTTTAGGGTTTAGGTACATGATCATATACCTCCCCAAAACCTATACGACAATTAAAAGCACCGAAATCTCCAGGACCTACTGATTGGATACTTGGACCCTTAGGGCCCTAAACCCTGAGACCTAAATATCCTCATATATATATACATATATATGTTCATCTCTTCAAAGTGACCTAACCTTCTGTTGGTCCTGGACCTTCAGGGTAAGCAGACGCGTACACGCCGACCTGTTCAAGCGGCAACCTCTGAACCCTTCGCCCGGTAGGGTTTGGGTTTTAGGGTTTCGTGTTCAGCATCTCACGTCCAAGCATCCACTTATTCAGCAGCGTTATCCAATAACAGAAAAATGCGCACCCGCCCATTGGGTCTCACTTCATTAAAAAAAAAAACTACACCCCAAAATCTAAATCTTAGAGCCCGAAATCCTGAATCCTAACTCTAAACCTGGAATTCAAGCCACTGAACCTTAAACGATGCACCCTAAACCCTATTGAGCCTGATTCTGAAACCCGGAACCTTAAACACTCAACCTTAAACCCTAAACCCTCGACCCTACTGAGCCTTGCCGGGTAAGGAGGCCCCAAAACTCTGAACCTTGCTCAAGTGCCGAGGAGTAAGATGGCCCAAGGGTTTAGGGTTGAGGGCTAAGCCCTTGCCGGGTAAGGTCATTGAACATTGAAGTAGAAAAGGTAAGAGAGGTTTAGGGCTCAGGGTACCTTAAGGGTTTCAGGACCAAGTAATTATGGCATTTTGATGTACCATTACAATTCGGGTTTTTGGTACTTAACACCACCAAATTCGAGTCCTTGGACCCGAGGGGCTAGTTTCTAGACCTTAAACTAGCAGTTTCCCCGCCTTTCCAAAGCCAAAACCTTGAATCCTGCAGCAATTTCATTAATTGCCAAACTGCTAACCCCTCAACCCTTCACATCACATTCAAAGTGATGTATAGTCTAAACTCCTAGCATCCCCCTCAACCGCGTCTATAATAGTCCCCTATATAACCCCCTACATAACCCCCCCCCCCCTTAAGGAGTTTACCCTAAATCTTACCCCTAAATCCTAAACTCTAAAATCCTTTTAGACTATAGTGCAAGTAATGGTCCTGCTGCTGGTTCCCAGGCATACCTCCTGCAGAAGGGCACCAGGGCAGACTTTGCTGAGGTATGGGTTTTGGGTTTAGGATTCTAGGGTTTCAGGGTTTAGGGTTTGAGGCTTAGGGTTTAGGGTTCAGGGTTGCAGGGTTTGGGGCGTAGGGTTTAGGGTTCAAGGTTTAGGGTTTAGGGTTCGGGGCTTTGGGTTTAGGGTTCAGGGCTTATTGGGATCTGGCGAAAATCCTTATCAGCAAGTCGGAAGAGGAGACGAAGACTGTGGTTCTCGGGATCTGCGGCCTAGACAGCAGTCTATTGACCTCTTTGGCGCCTCTCCGGGCAGAGGCTTGCAGTCCTGCGACCTGTCCTATTGGGCTCAGCGGGATATCCTCTTCCTCAGACGCAGCCGGTGTTCTTCTGCACGGACTCCTATCAAACACGAAGATCAAGGAGCTGCATGAGGATGTTTGGCAATCTGCTGCTCTTGCGTCCACAGCGCCCACTCCTAAAGCGCCAGCTACAGGCAGGCGCCTGGTGCATTTTTGCGCCTGAATCGGAGAGCACACTTGTGACAGGGGACCCGATGCATGATCTTTTCAAGCTCCAGTCCTTACCTAACCCCCAACAGTATGTGAATACTAGCCCTAAACCCAGAATAATAGCCATAAAGGCCATTATTTTACATACTTTTGGGTCTTAGGTAGTCAGCATCTTAACCCTAAACCTAAACCCTAAACCCTAAACCTAAACCCACTTTTTAGCACCTTCAGGACGATTCTTGGAGGTTCCTAGCATCCTCCCAGAAAATGCACCGGAGAAGCCTGGACCCTCAATCCTACCTGGGCCCCAAAAGTATGTAAAATAATGGCCTTTATGGCTATTATTAGGGGTTTAGGGCTATTATTTTGCATACTTTTCGGGGTTTAGGTACACCCTAAACCCTGAAGCCGTAAGCCCTAAACTCTATGGTCTCCTCTTACGTAGGTAGAGTATGGCTTTGGGTAAATTCCCGAGGGCCTTACCGCTTTCAGTCATTCCCAACCCCTGCCTTACCCTAAGGGTTTAGGGATTAGGGTTTCCAGTTTAGGCGTTGTTTAGGTGTTTAGGATTTTGGTTTAGGGGTTTAGGGCGTCAGGGCTCTTGTACCTTTACTATGGGATCCCACCCCCCACCCCCAACTTTGCTCGCAAAGCCGCCTTTTCCCGGAAGCCCCAAATAGTTCCTGGGAAGGGTATGTTAAGGCCCTACTAACTCCACATATTTTGGGGGCTATTACTGTAGGGGTAATTGACCTGACCTAAACCCTGAACCCTAAACCCTTTACCGGGAGAGCTCCCCTAATCGTCCAAGTAATTAACACAACTTCCCCAGAAGCTGTACAACAACCCTAAACCCTAAACCCTACAACCCGACAACCCTAAACCCTAAACCCATGTGCGAACCCCAAACCCGGATCCCTAAAGCCCCAAACTCTTCTAAATCCTACGGCCTCATAGGTGGGCCTCCCGGTTTGGGGTGCAGGGTTTCGGTTCGAATAGTTGGGGAATTGACCCGAGCCCTAAGCCCTAAACCGTAAACCTTAGGTTTGGGTTTAGGGTTTAGGGTTTAAAGCCTGGGGTGTAGGGTTTAGCCACAAACTGCAGACCTGCCACATGCTACATCTCCTGCGGCAGACCGCCTTCCTGAAACCCAGCCTTCAGCCCCATGTGAGCAGCTATATAGGGTTTAGGGTTTAGGGTCTGAACTCTTTATAGGGGCTTATTAAGGGCGATGCTAGGAGTTTAGATTCTAGCTCATGTGGTTATAACCTTCAAAACCCTTAACCCTAAGCCCCATTAGGGATTGCTAGAGTCCTTCATACAGAGTTAGCATTTCTTTTTGGTCGCGGCATTTTGCAATTGGAATGTAACCTTGCTTGGTTACAAACCGCCAAGAAACAATGCTCAACTTGGAGGGTGCAAGTACCCAGGACCCGAATAGTTTTAGGGTTTAGGTTTTCAGGACCCGAAGTATTCTGAGTGGCTTTTGGTATCTAAAGCTCTGATATTTGGGTACCTGGACCCTTGGGGCAAGTGCTTATATACTTCATCTGAATGCTTTTCAGGGGAGGGAGACCCCTATGGCCCATGTCGGTATGTAGTGTATACGCGTGTACCAACGAGATTCCCCTATAACCGCTTGCTGTTTTGCTACATGCACCCTTTCGGTATGGATATCTTACAGACGATGGAGGAAAACTTGCACCACCTTAGATGCCTTACACCTTGCGAATTTCAATGATTACAAGTATATTAGGGGTCCTAGAGGTCCAAGATTTCCTCCACCCACCGCATGGATTCTTTGTGAAGCTATAGTCCCCCTTAAGTAGATAGAATATGGGGTATATGGGGTTCTTACTATAATATACCCAACACCATACTCTATCTACTGATTCTTAAACCCTAAACCCTAAACCCTAAATTTGTGAGCTATGCTCTTCTTTCAGAGACTTCCATGGTCCTGGAGCCAAACTCTCGAGCTCCACAGGGGTCGCAGACCCCCCCCCAAACCCCACACGCCGGTTACCCGAAACCGTGAACTCCTAAAACCTCAGCCGGATGCCTTAAATGGTTTAGGGTTTAGGGACCCTAAACCTTAAACCCTATTAATCCCACTTCCATAAATTGCGCTCCCAAGGCACCCCAATAGCCTTAAACCCTAAACCCTAAACCGGGTTGCTCTATCTGAGGTTGGTCCCAGGCTTTAAACCCAAAGCAGATCCTATCTCAGATCCGTGTCTCCACCGCATTTGGAGGTTTAGGGTTTAGGGTTCAGAGTTTCAGGTTTAGGGCTCAAGGGATAGGGTTTAAGGACTAGGGTTCAGGGTGCAGGGTTAGGGTTCAGGGTTTAGGGATTAGGCCGGTACTTGGAGGCCCATGAAGCTTGTAGTGGCTAGCGGAGTTTACTTTAAGGCTATTTGGATTCAGTAAGTCTACGTAGTAACATGGTTTTTGCGGCTAGTCAGTAGATTCAACCAAGAAAACATATCCCCAAACCCTAAACTCTCAACCCCAAACCCTACACCCTAAACTCTAAACCGTAAAATCCTCCAAGTAAGGAGTTGTCTCACAGTCCCTAACCTTTCTCCGGATTCATAACTGGACCCCTCAAAACCCACACAGGAACACACTGTAAAGCTTGGGGGTTCGAGTTCCGGTTTCAGAAGGGCGTGTTCGGATGAAAGGTTTTACTATAGCTCCTTTGGAGATCATGGGTGTTCTCAGTTTTCTGGGGGAATTCCCGAACCCTAAACCCTAAACCCTACTACTAGTTCCTTGGGATACTTGTAAGAAGAATCTGCAGTATTTTGGGTTATAGAAGCAGGACCCGCAACCTTAAACACTCCATCTGCCAACTGGAATTTTAGGATGAACGAGGCTGGCTTAAGGGATTTGGGATTATTCCCCTAAGGGTCCAAGGACCCAAATAATAGGGTTTTAGGGCCCAAATACCGCTAATATGATAGTATTTCGGCCCTAAAACCCTGTAATTTGGGTCCTTGGACCCTTGGGATTCAATGCTAGCTTTGGGGTTTCCCACGGGGTCCAGATTTCTCAACAGTTTGCATACTGTAGGTTTTCGCAGAATCTTCTTTTCGAGTATTTCCCAAGACCAATGTTAAGTCCCAGAGGTTGTAACTCGGGTAGGGCAGACAGGTTTAGGGCCCTAAACCCTAAACCCTAAACCCTTTAGTCTAGTTTTTTATACTCCCATCTTCGAGCTTGCGGATGGGCACGGTGCTTATTAGATTGAGCCTTCTAAGTCCTACCTGGGTCCCAAAAGTATGTAAAATAATGGCCTTTATGGCTATTATTATGGGTTTAGGGCTATTATTTTGCATACTTTTGGGGTTTACGTACACCCTACATCCTGACACTGAAGCGTAATCCTCGGCGCGGTGTGCCGTGGCGGAGGGCTACACAAGTTGAAGCTAAAATGGCGTAAGCGCGGGTTCAAGTTTGGGGTTGGTTGAACTCAGACATTTGTTGGAAGAGGGTTCCGACTATCTACACTGTAAACTTGAAAGGATTCATGCATTTGTATCGTATGTACCTAGAGGCCAATAGGGTTGCCATTATTTTGGGGGGTTAGTGTCCAGTTCAGACTTGAGGGTGTGTATATATAATATATGTATATATATAAACACTATGCAGCTACCCATGATTTTTGGGACCATTCTGAAATATCTTACTATTAGGCTTGAATATAGAAAGCCCAAGCAAAAACCCTACAGTACGATAGTTGGGTACATGGGTTTTGGGCACCAGCTGAAGCATAATCCTACAGTACAATAGTTGGGCTCCAGTAGTTCTAGTTCTGGTTTTGGGTAGGTGATTTATATGGTTGCTGAGCCTTTGGACCCTCTTACAGACTATATAACAGAGTAGCTCAATTAGAAGTTTGAAGACCTAACCCTAAACCTAAATCCTAGACCCTAGGCAAGCAGCTGTCGTGGAACGCTTTCTTCACGAGAATGGCTTCCGTAGCATCACGGAGCGCGACACTGTTGGGTGGACACCATTGCGCCTTTGTCAGATTTAGGTAGGTTGTAAAATCTATTGTGCCTTTTGGCGTCCCCATTACAATGTGGTCCCTAGTATCAAGGGTAACCAGGCAGGCACAATGATTTCGACCACCCCCCCCCCTTCGTCTTTTGAGAGTCTGGCGTGTGTTCGTTTTTCAGGGTTTGGGTTGGGTCTAGGGTTTGAGGCTTTGGTCCTGGGTTTGGGATTCGTAGGATGCTGAAAAATTGGGTTTTGGAAATTTTGGGGCAGCTGTAAGTTGGATACTTGCAACTATGAGTTATGACGAGCTGTAAACTTAGGGTCTAGTGTTTTAGTGTGTAGGGTAAACGTGTTTTGGACATTTGTTGATTTTTCTCAAAATGACCATGAATCCTACACACGGCTTTGGTTCTTTTGGTAGTTGAGATTCCGAATGGTCCTCGGACTCAAAGATGATTGTTCAAGGTAGCCTGTGCTTCGATCATTTTAATTTCATTCGTTTTTGGTATCGAAAAGGAGCACATTCGGGTCCTTGGACCCTCAAGGGATCCAAACCACACAATGGATGTGGCAGTCCCATATGCAGCACTGGACTCTACCATTGCAAGTCGTTGCCAAGTCTTTACCCTGTACCCCAATCCCTAAACTATAAACTCTCGTCAAGCAGGTGCTACGCTACCATGACGGGCAACTCCTTCGTAGTCACCAGTTTGCTGGAGAACAGGGCCAACTGCAACGACCGACGCCCTCTTGCGCCCACAAGGGCCTTAGATAGGGGATTTCAGGGTTTATAGGGCGTATAGGATTTCCGGCAATCTTGGGATTTATGGTTTCTGGTTGACTGTTCCGCATTATGGAAAGCAAAGTTACGGAGAGGCCCAGAATGAGATCTGTGATCTTGACCCTGGGTTCGGGGTTGTGCGTACATACTGTTGATGGATGAAATCTTGCACCACCTAGGGCCCTAAACTACTGTAATTCCTAGGACTTTAAGGACTTAAGGTGGTGCAAGATTTCCTCCATCAACAGTCTGACGTTTAGTGGCGAGAGTTTTACGGCACACAATCTGCCAATATCATGTCCAGGTCTATTTGAGGTACACTAGACCACAATTCTACAAGGAAAAACCCTAAACTCTAAACCCTAAACCCTACATACTTCCACAAGGAACCCAGGACCATGCAATTAGTGGCGGTTTAAGCCCTCAAATTTGGTCAACGACTGCCTGAAGATGAAGATCTTAGGGTTCGGAGATTGAGCAGGGCCTGGACTTTTCCTATGGCGGGGCTTAGGGTTTAGGGTGGTTTAGGGTTCAGGGTTTAGGATTTTCCCATATGTAGTGACTAGAGCCCAAATGCAAAGCAACCGAGGAACAGGTACTTGAACCGTTTTGGCCACAGCACTTCAAGCTCTGAAGCCTAAACTCGACCCTAAAAACCCTAAACTCTAAAACCCAAAACCCTACATTTCCAAACATCCGTCTCCTGTGCCTCCACCATGCTTAAGTTACAAATTTGAGAATTTTGCAAATGGGTCTACCCAGGAGAGACCCCAGGGATGTAAAGGGAGTGCCAGTGCACGGACATTTGGGGAAAGCCTGGGATTGCATAGGATTTAGGGTTTAGTTAGGGTTTAGGTTCTGGGGTTTTCTGTAGAGGTTAGGGTTCAGGGTTTGCGGCCTAGGGGCTTTTTTTGAGAAATACCTCGTACGCTTCGTACACCGAGGAATTACAAAGCACAAGCCTGATCTACTGCTTCCCAAGAAGCTTGGCTGCGAGCCATGCTTTTAGGGTTCTTGGGCACCTTTGATACACCCTTAACCCGGCGAAGGGCTTAGGATTTATAGGGCTTAGGGTTCAAGATCTGAGGCTTACGGATTAAGATCTAAGGTTTAGTAGGGGTTAGGGGGCCAAGGGTTTAGGATTTAGGGCCTAGGGTTCAGGGTGTGCGATTTGCGGTTTAGGATTTGGGGTTTGGTAAGGGTTTGGGGTGGCCCCTAAACCCTACACCCTAATCCCTAAACCCTTCAGGATTTAGCTTCCTCCCGCACTCCGCTTGAGGACCAGTAGATTTTGGTGGTTGAGGGCTTCGAGCTCGACTTCTGGGATTGTCCTAAACCCTAGAACCTATAGTCCCCCTTAAGTAGATAGAATACGGGGTTTAGGGTTCAGGGTTTAGGGTCTATAGTTGCCCTTAAGTAGATGGATCATGAAGTATGGGGATCTTGTTGTAATATACCCAAAGCCATATTCTATCTACTTGAGGTGGACTATAGCCCGAAACCCCAGACCCTAAGCCCCGACCCTAAATCAAGAATGTGCGGATTGGGGTAACGTCGAGGTTCAGGTAAGAGCGTCTTAGGCCTAATCTTAATCCCCGTGCTTGATGCGCAGTTTGAGAGGCAGCGTTCAGTCAGCGTAAGGGTCTCTCTCTCTCTCTCTCTTTCTGTGTGTCTCTCTCTCTCGTTCTCTCTGTCTGTCTGGTCAGCTTGTGGCCTTATGACAGCTTTAGCATCAACTACCCCAAGCCTTATTCAGACACAATAGGCGCCTACGCGGCATGTTGTCTATCCAAAGCGGACCGTGTCAGTATCAGCCGACTAGCAGCGGTAGCTTGTCCAGCTGGCTTTAAACGAACTCCTAATCTCAAAGGTTGACAAACTCATGGTCTTTTCTTGCATACCCTGTAGAGTGCAAGTAAGGGGCCCTGAACCCTGGAAACCCAAAAGCTGCCGGCCACTTCAGAAACTCCATGTTGTGCATCCGGTCAATGTCCGTGGGGTACTTGGAGGTTCATGGAACTTCGTATCTAGTTAGCTCTACTTATATTCCCCTAAAAGGTCCCATCAGCGTTATCTAGATTAGAAGTAAGGTTAGAACCCCAGTAATGGATACAAAGTTCCAAAGCCCTCAACCGAAAAGCCCCAAACGCTAAAGCCTAATCTACCAGTACCGTTGAGGCCCGCCCCCCTCGCTCTCCCCCCCTTGCATGAGGGCTTTGGATTCAGGAGTTGCCCTGAGGGTGTAGGGTTCAGGTTTTAAGGTAAGAGGTTAGGATTTAGGGTACAAGGCTAAGAGGTTAGGGTTCAGGGTTCAGGGTTCAGGGTTCAAGGTTAAGAGGTTAGGGGTTAGGGTTAAGAGGTTACACTCTTTACTTTTAATCCTTGAAGAGGACCCCGGTTGTCTCCTTGCACTCCAGAATTCCGCTAGGGTCCCGACAGGGTACACCTCCAAAAAGATTCTCTCGACATCATCGGCAGCATGTAGGATCTAGGGCTTAGGGATCAACATTTGTCCCTCAAGCAACGGGCACTTGAATCCACCTGGACATGCTCATAGGATTCTTGATCCGCATCGACTAAGACCCTGAACCCCAAAACTCTAAACCCTAAACCCCCCCTAAAACCTAGACCCCTCAAACTTAAACCACTCCCTAAACCCTAAACCCTAAACTCTAACCATAAACCCCCAACCCTGAAGCAAGGAACATGCCTGTGCTGGCTTTGGCTGCGCATTTTCGTCACAATGATGTTGCAACTTTCCAGGTTTAGGGTTTAGGGTTTAGGGTTTCAGAGTCCCTCTGCAGGGATTGTAGTATAGGGAAACCTCTCAATTTAGGGTTTAGGGTTTTTTGGCCTAAATAATGACCAATATTATGGTTCCAGATTCTTTGCATAATTATAGTATATGGTACGTACCTCAAATGGACCTCAAAATGATATTGGTGATTATGTAGGCCCCGTAGTAGGGTGTCTATAGGAATGTTTAGGGTCTAGACTTTAGGGCTCATGGCAAAATCCAGATTCTTCTGGATAAAATTACTTGAAACTCACTTCCACCTGCCATGCTTTGCCTCGTAACTAGTTGCCCGACCTGAGTGTAATACACACTCTGTTTCACTTCGAACGCCAATGACTTCTGTCCGCTTTTACCTCAAATGGACCTCAAAATGATATTGGTGATTATGTAGGCCCCGTAGCAGGGAGTCTATAGGAATGTTTAGGGTCTAGACTTTAGGGCTCATGGTTCGAAAGTCCAAAAATGGGCCACCATCTTCTCAAATCCATCCCCCCAAATAGTAATGAACCATCGCGAGCAAACAGTGCAAGAACACAGGGCATTGTCGGGGCACCCCAATACTTTCGCGGACCATCGCGGACCTCAAACAAGTCGGTATTCATGAAATATGTGCTACATCCTCACGTTGAATCTCAGTAGGCTGCAGAGTATATGCCTTAAGCAGGGTGGCTTTGGGAAAGTCCTGCTTTATTCCTTTGTCAACGCGTTTTTGCTAATAGGTTGAGGCTTCTCAGCGTGAACCATAAACTACTTACTGGTTTGCATTGCCCTAAGCATCAAAATCACCAAAAAACCTCATATAGTATGGTCGTTGGGCCCAAATTCCTTCAAATATGAGTGCTTGGGTTGTGGGGCATCCCTTAGAGCGTTTGCGTAGGCGCTCCGAACACTTTTGCCAAGCTTTGAGGGCTCTTCACGTGGAGGGGGAATAAATGTAGGGACTTTAGGTGGGCACCCCACCCTGTAATAGTGACTATAAGGAATAATAAGAATTACAATAGGGTCCTCTTATATTCCTCTTATATCACCATTACAGGGTGGGGGGTCCTGCTAGTAGGGACTACACTGCATCCAACTATTGATAGGGATGCTTATATGAGCTAGTGTCGGTATTAGTCTTTGAAGAATCCTTAATCATGGACATAAAGGCCTCTCTTGTAGTTCAGTATAGTCCTCAATGCGTTCCCGAATAAGGGACTGTAGATATGGAACCACTCCCCAACAGGTTTCCCCCGATAATCGTTGGGACCTGTTGACCGCGTTTTACCCAGCAAGTGCTGTCAACGCCTGATGCGTCTATCACTTGGAACTAATGTATGCCCCCACATTACTACCGAGACAGACTGCGGGCAACGCTTTAAGGGTCATTATACTCTTTAACGGATATAGTGTTTCATCCCTCAACACCCAATACTAGCATCATATTCTCATGATCGTATAGGGTTGTAGGGCTATCAGGAAATGTCATCCCTTTTTTTCAGGCCTGTACTGCAGGGCCGATGGAGGCCCGTTGTGGGGGAGGAGCTTAGTGTTGCAGGCACTGAAAAGTCGCGCGAAATGTGGATGGTACTGTTCATGGAGGAAATCTTGTACCACCTTAAGTCCCTGAAGTCCCAGAAATCATAGATGAAATCTTGTACCACCTTAAGTCCCTGAAGTCCTAGAAAGTATTGTTGTTTAGGCTACTTGACGATGTAGTGCTCCCATGTTTTGTTTCACGTTTTCAGGCCGGCGTTGGATTTTAACTCGTTCAAGGGTGGCCGCGGAAGAGCAAGAACAAGAACGAGCACTGACATAGATAACACTTCACATTCAACCCACGCTATGCTCACAACGTACCATGGGGCCCAGCTTTTTCCGAAGTACGCACGAAACCATGACAGGAGTGTTGATTTTGCAGCCTGCATCAGCAGCTGCTGACCATGACATCCCACGTTTTCAGGTTTCGAGCGATAACGCTGCAGAATACCATACCAAAACTCGTGTGGTCACTGGATCGGGCGCAACCTGCATTTGGGAAGCTAGGTGGTGCAAGATTTCCTCCAGCAAAAGTAGTACCTGGATCCCAAACGTACGTAAAGTAATAGCTCACCCCTAATAACAGCCATAAAGGCCACATTTTTACATTACTTTTAGGGTTAAGGTAACCCTCACGGATCGAAATGTATCGACTTGCGCTGTTTGGATCCTTAGCGTCTTGTATGGGGCTTCCCAATCCTAGGCTGTAGAGCCCATGCTTCCACACCACGCCGGCAATTTAAGAACCGTCATATGTTTAATCATTTGCAAGCCAGTCCAGCCTTCTGCGCAGGCCTGAAGCTCAAATTTATTGGTCTAAAGGGTTCAGGGTAAGGGCAACTCATAAACCTAAGCCCCAAACGCTGATCCCAAAATCCAAAACGCCTGTGACCGAACCCGAAGTCCTAAACCCTGAATCGTGGCAGTTTACGTTTCGAAGCTCGGTTTTAAGGATCGTTCCTGCCTGTTTCGGGTTACTGCGCAGCCTGAGTCCAACCAGCATGGCGCATTAGACCTTAAAACTCGTAACTAGGACCCAAAACCCTAAACCCCAAACCGCATGACTAGGAAGCCCAGTTCTATATTGGTTTACCTATTGTTTGGGGGGATCCGGGTTGACTAACAAGGTCAAAGATCCTCAGCCCATCCTGGCAGCGCCTGTGTTGGCCCTAAGCCCGAAGCCTTAAACCCCAAACCCTAAATCCTAAGATCTTAATCCTGAACCCTAATATTCTATAGTAGTTCCCATTTCCTTTTCCATTATCCCTATATTACCCCAATATAACCCTGAAGCCCACCAGAGCCGGTAACCACTTCCTTGCCATTTGGGGAACAAAGGTGAAGGTGCTGTTGGCTGCTAGGGCCGATGTTGCGACGCTCGCTGCAAGTTTGGTGTGGGTTGCCTTGTTTGGGACTTGAACCCTAAACCCTAGAGCCCTAAACCCTATAAACCCTCAACTCATTTGGGGTCTGGGTTCAGGTTTGCAGGGTGAAGGGACTCAGGTTCGGGGAATATATGTTCAGGGTTCAGGGCTACAGTTCACAGACCTGCAAATTACGGGAATTATGGTTTGTGGTTTTGGGCTTAGGTGATAGACTGGAGTTATCATTAGGACTTGGGATGTCAGG
This sequence comes from Symbiodinium pilosum, assembly GCA_905231905.1. Classification (NCBI taxonomy): domain Eukaryota; class Dinophyceae; order Suessiales; family Symbiodiniaceae; genus Symbiodinium; species Symbiodinium pilosum. Next base: position 38,942 of record CAJNIZ010018602.1, read on the forward strand.
TGTTACAGGATTTAGGGCTTGATCACTAAAGCCCGAGGTAACATTAGTTGTCGAGTTGATGTGGCTCAACGGCTAGAGTGCATTGAGTTCCTTAGCCGTCCCCCCCCCATAAATAGCAGTTTCCATAAAAATTGGGGGAACCCAATGTAGACTCCAAAATATTATAGTCCTTCTTATGGGGACCCCCACAAAGGTACCCCTAATTTTGGGAAGCCCCCAAATTGCTACACAGGCATATTCACGGAGATTCGAAGCAAAGTGAGCCTGATCAGCGCGGAACGTCATGCAAGCATGATAGGGTTGAATGGCTTAGGGTTTAGGGTTTAGGGTTAGATGTACTTACCATAAACCTGTACGCTAAGCCTACTGGTCCTCTACTTGGAGGGTCGGGGGGACTTAGTAAGTAGGTTCTACCCTTTTAACAGATATAGTAACTCTAATTATCCCCATTATAAAAAGTACTTACTAAGTCCCCCTGACCCTCCAAGTACCCCAACTCCAGGTACAAATTTGTTGGGTACTAGGATTTCCTGGGTTAGCCCCAAGCCTGAAATGGTGGAACCCATGAGATTGGGCCTTGGGGTTCCAGCAGGCGGGCTGTTTAGAGGGCCAGTAGAGGGATGTTGCCAGCAAGCCTGATTTACTCAAAACATGCAAGCACCCCTACCCTACCGGTCCAAGTGCCGAAGTAGTTTACGATTTTGGCCCAAGTATCTCTTCAGGAGTGTTTCTTGGTCCTCAGTTCCAGTGACATCTCATTTTGGTACTTAGATCCTGAAAGTCAGTCAGGGCACGTAGCTACAGGTTGGGGGTAAGTAAGCCCTAGACCCTAACCCTTTCTAAGGGGTGCTTGGGTAAGGTTGTCCCTAGGCAGTAGGCCCCGAGCACTGAGTCATAAAGCTTCTACCCAAGCAGAGAGGTCTGTTGGGGCGTTATAATACACAATTCCTCTTCAACATCGTTTAAGGTCTACCTGGACCCCAAAAGTATGTAAAATGATAGCCCTAAACCTCTGGGAAGAGCCATAAATGTCTTAGTTTAACATACTTTTAGGGTTAAGATCTAGGGTTTAGGGTTCAAGGTGCAAACCCTTAACCCTAAAACCTTTGTAGTCTCTAAGTAAGTGTAAGAGCCCTAAACCCTAAACCAAGCCCAGGGCTTCTGATGGCCACTTCAGCATCCCGATTCACTGGGCCTGTGCATCCGACAACGCCGAGGGCGTGCACCTAGCACTTGAGTTTACCTTAACCTAATGCACCGAAATCCATGGACCTTGCCTATGAGGTTTAGGGTTTAAGGGGTTCCTGGGCCCCAAAAGTATGTAAAATTATGACCTTTTGTGACTGTTATTAGGGGTTTAGGGCTAGAATTTTACATACTTTTGGGGGTCCAGGTAAGGGCTCCGGGGCGGTACCCTGAACCCAAAACCCTAAGCCCAAACCCCTAAACCCTAAATGGGGATTGTCCTAAATTGCTGTCAATACGGGGTCCTATATTTAGGTTCCTATTTTAATACGGGGCCCTATATAAATTTCCCCCATTTTGGGAACAGTAATTTAGGGAAACTTTCAAATCCTAAACCCTAAGCCTGAAGCCTTAATCCCTAAAATCTAAACCCTAAGCCCTAGCCTCCAGGGGTCCCCTCATAGGTTCCTTGAAAGGACCACTATAACAGTGGATACGACCTTAGGGGAACAACCCTGAGACTCTTGATTTATGGTGTGTTGAGGGTTTAGGGGTTTAGGGTTTCGGGGTTTGTAGGGTTTAGGGTGCGGTCGCGGTAAAGGGTAATGGGCTTAGTGGTTTTCAGGTTACGGTAGAGGGCTTCAGGTTTGGTGCTTAAACTGGTATGGGGGCGTAGGGTCTACGGGAAATTGCGTGTAGCTCCATGTTTGGCTTTGAGGGCTTGGTGCAGGTACGGTATATGAGTATATGCAGGAGGGTTCGGGGTTTGAGTTTACAGGTGCTATATAAGCCCCTAAGGGTCCAAGGACCCAAATAATGGGGTTTTAGGGCCCAAATACCACAAATATTATAGTATTTGGGCCCTAAATTTGGGTCCTTGGACCCTTAGGGAGCCCTCTATTTCCTTATTC
>CAJNIZ010018602.1:47871-59458 GCA_905231905.1 Symbiodinium pilosum
TGGACCCCCCCACCCAGTAATTGTGACTATACGGGATAATAGGGATTATATTGGGGTCCTCTTATATTCTTACTATACGACTTTTACAGGGTGAGGGGTCCTCCTAAGGTATGGTCTTTGTCTTCGGGGTAGATAGGAGTTGTAGAGAGCTATGTAAGGATTACATAGGGGCTATATAGGGATATATTGGGGTATTTTGGGGTATATCAAACGGAAGTAGAACTTGTTTTTGTGCAAATCTGTGGGTTTTCAGGCTTATGGGTTTGTAGGGTTCGGGTTTAGAGATTGTGGTTTTTGGGGCACCCAAACGGTCTGCCAATGCCTGACATCCGTCTACATACAGACTCATTTCTTTTTAGCTCTCTTTAAGGTAGACCCATCACCACTCTTTGCATGGCAGTTGATGACTACCCCTCGCCCTGCAATTAGAGATGATTGCTCAGACCTCATAAACCCAGCACAGTACCATCTGGGTGAGTTTGAGGGGCATATGAGCTAAAGTCTGAACTCCTTCAAGGGGGTTGTTATAGGGGAGTATTACAGGGGATATGAGCAACACATCTTCAGAAATCACATATACAACCGGTAAAGGGACAGCTAGCAGCATCATGACCGCAAGAATTCGCAAGTCCCGGAACATCACTCGCACACAAGCTCGCCACCATGGAATGCTGAAAGATATGGGCTGTGCGGAAAGAAGCTCCGAAAGCATGCAATTCGGCCCCCGCTTGTCGCATACACAAACATATAGATGGTATGATGCGGGTCGACCCTGTTTTGAGTTTTGGGCAGATACAGTACATGTTTTACACGAGAGCGGCAATGCTTCGATATCTTACAGACCCCCGAACAACATATGAGCTGTAGTTTAAACTGCTACTATCCCCCTTAATAACCCCGTCATACTCCCATATATAACCCCCTTTGAGGAGTTCAGACCCTAAACCCTAAACCGTATATAATCCATTATAATCCCCTATATAGAACCCTTATTAAGGAGTTAAGTCCCTAAACCCTAAATCTTAATCCCTACACCCTATATAACCCCCCCTTTACGGAGTTTAGACGATAGCTCATACACCCTAAACCCTATATAATCCCTTATATAACCTTATTTTACGGAGTTTAAACTATACCTCACATACACATGTGGTAGCATGACGTACGTAATCCCTAAGCCTTAATCCCTAATACTTAACCCTATTCCCTAAATCCTAATCATAAACCCTAAACCCTAATCCTACACCCTAAACCCTAAACACCAACCCCTAAACCCTAAACCCTAAACACTAACCCCTAAACCCTAAATCTGATAACAGTTAAGCTGCCACAGCGGGAGACGGTAGCGGGCGAGGCAACTTCCAAGTCCTGCTTGTTAAAAGGTTTAGGATTTAGGATTTTAAGGTTTAGGGTTTAAGGGTTTTAAGGTTTAGTATTTAGGGTTTAGGGTTTAAGGGTTTAGGGTTTAAGACTTTAGGATTTAAGGGTTCAGGGTTTTGGGTTTTGGGTTTAGGGGTTTAGGGTTTAAGCTTTAGGCTTTAGGGTTCAGGGTTTTGCATTGTTGGGTCAAATCAGAAAGGAAGTGCTGTAGCGGCCTGCATAACTGCCAACTGTCATGTCGGGGTCCATGTGAAATACTTTATACCAGAGAATCCAGGATCGCGTATCTTGATAAGCCTTTGAACCAATGTCTAAATTCCTAGTATCCCCCTTAATAGCCTCTATAGTAGTCCCCCTATATGATCATATAATCCCTCATATTATCCCCTTTCAGGAGTTTGAACTATGGCTCATTTAGGGCCCTACAGTGTCAGTAAAGTCTTTCGTTCAAAAATACTGCATGAGACAATTTGGCCAAAGAGCTCGACAATGAAGAAGCTAGAGGCCAGAGCTGCCTTACCAGATTGCAGAATTTGGTACTGTTAAAACTTTTTGGACTAGGGATTAGGGCTTCGGGCTTATGACCTGCAATTTGGTACTGCAATTTGAGGCATATCTATGAGCCTTTTTTGCTCAGACAGCATGAGCCATCAGGGCTTGGCGGACAACAAAATAGCTCCGTCACATTTTTTGCAAGAATGCCGCACCCATGGGCATGAGACGTCTGGCTTGCCTGATTCCACATGCTCCCTGATTTATGTGCTCCCTGGAACGCCACCCTTACCTTTGGCCAGCTTTAGAATAAAGGAATGGCAAAAAAAATGGAAACTACTATAATGGGTTATATAGGACTACTATAAGGATCCATTCCTCCATTCGTAGCTAACCAAAAGTAAGCACCAGCGCAAAGCACGCAGCGACTGACGCCGCTCCTCCACTTCGAACATCATGCGCATTTGCGGTGTCAGCGCCTCGAGGCAAGCAGCTTCACAAAGACACTGTTGTTGTCAGTATCATGATTATTCTGTATTCTTATTAGTGGTAGTAGTACTCACAGTAGCACAACTTCAATGGTAGTTGACCATTCTTGCTATTTTCATTACCACTGCTACTACCTGAACCCCAAAAAGTATGCGCCATGTTTGGGGGGGGGGGGGGGGGGGGGGTGGGGCTACAATTTTACCTAATTTTGGGGGTCCGGGAAGGCGCATTTTGAAGATTGTCATGTTGACCCAAAACACCCCTTGGTTACCGCAAGATGGTCCTACACATGCTATCCCATGAAGCCCCTGGGAAGTTCCTGACATGAAAGGGTTTAGGGCTTAGGGTCTAGCATACTGTAGTAATGACCAAGGTATAATGTCATAAGGGTCACGCAGGATTTGTGGTATCCACGTATAGCCCCACCGTCTCTGCATCTGAAGATGGAGCTTGAAGGCTTGCACTTGGGTCGCTCAAGCCCCACAAAGGGCATCATTAAACAGTGAAACTCCAAAAAACTCCCTCAAACAGGGAGTGCAGCTTCGAAACTGCTAAGGCTTTGTATACTGATCCATTCTGTGGACCGCGCGATGATCTCGCCACTTACCAAGCACAACTTCTTGTTGTCGTCCAAGACCGTGTTCATGCTCCTGCGCAGAACCCTAGACCCTAAAGACTAAATCCGAAACACTGAGCGCTAATCATTAAACACTACACCCTAGACCCTAATCACAAAACCCTAAACCGTAAACACTAAACACTGAACACTAAACCCTAAACATTCAACCCTCGCATCTCTAAATGGCCCCTAAACCCTAAACGCTACACCCGAAACCCTAAACCCTTAATCCTTAACCCTAGACTTATAAACCCTAAGCACTCAACCCTCAACCCTAAAACCCTTTTTACTTCTGCTTCCCCATGCGTCCATGTTCCTGATGATTTGTGGGACATATAGGAGTATACGGCGATATAACAGAGTACAAAGGGATTTAGGACTATAGAGCTTAGGGTCCGTGCAGCCAAAAATGAAGTATTTGGGGCCTGGGTTCTGCAGTTGTAGCAGTCTGGTTATTGGCAACTTGGACCTATAGGGTTTCGCAAGCTGGGGGGGCGAAGGTGGGTTGGTGCTTGAAGGCTCCTCAGAATGACGGCTTCTGATCAACCCTAAACCCTAAACCCAATGCAGGGGGAAATTCGATGCTTCGACCCAAAGCCCAGCATGGGAGAGCCAACCCCAACCTGCGACCCCAACTACCTACAGTTTAGTAGTAACTACCTCTTAATTAGTAAGTACAACCCCCAAAACTGTCTTGGGGCTTAGCAATGATTACCCATGAATTAACAGGTACAGCCCCTCAAACTCTAGGTAATCGATGTTAGAGGAACACACTCTGGAAAAAACAGGATGAATAGCAGGTTTATCGACCTCGCTCTTCCACTCCACTGACACCGCGGCTGAGCTTCGGCATGCATTTCAGCGCCCAACCCGAATCATTTTGTGACTCCCTGATGCAGGCAAGCAGCTCGATCCACAGAGCGTCCACTGGCCCATCAAACATCACCTCAAAAGGAGTCTCGCAGCATGATTAAATCCAAAAATGTCTGATGTAATTAGGCGCCTGAATCATGACCAGTACCAGTGTGAGGTCTGCTTGAGGTACCCTAAACCGTCCAAATTCTCGCTGCCATTTGATTCTCCATTGTGAGCTTTGAAACCCATGTCCTATAATCCCTTAATGTGACTCCACAGAGATAGGCCCCGATTTTGCTCCTAGATCAGCTACCTGCTAACCTAAGAAGAGATGCGCTTCATGGGAGCTGTCATATGCGGCGCTCACCTAGTAAAGACCAGGGTTTGCTCTGGGACCCATGTTTGATGCGCATTCATGAAGAAGCCCTCTTTAAGGTGTTTTGGCGACCCGTTTGAATAGTTCCATGCCAATGTCAGAAGGCCCTCTCTTCCCGTTTTCTGGTACTAATGAGTCCAGATCATCCCCTTTGAGCCGTAAACTTAGAGATGAACCCGTTTTGGTTTGCTGCCGGCCCCTCTGTAAAGAGGGTCTCACATTGGGTCGTTTCTCTATTCTGAATTAGAGGTGCTGATATACTGACCGCATTGCCATAGCACAGGGTTTGACGAGAGCTTGAAGAGGTGGTTTCCGAAACTATGGGTCCTCTTGGCATTTGTTTTCGCACTCCTAAAAACAGAAGGTCAAGTGGAACATCAAGCGGTCATTAACGTGGGAATCGTGGAAAAGGACAAGTTGTGTACCCAGTTCTTTGTAATGAAAAATCTTCCCTGATATTGGCTTTTTTTTTCGGGGTTCTACACTACACCTAGCCAGGCAAGAACATGATGTATTGCATGGGACACCATACTACATATCACGAAACTGGGGCAGTCCATGGGAGCTAGGCTAACAGTGACCGAGTGACTGAATGACTGAGAACTGTCAGAGAAAGAGAGAGAGAGATACCAAGTGCATGAAAAGTCTTCCTCACTAAGGCAGCCTAATCCAAGTTTCTTAAACTCCTATGTGACAACGCAGATTCCATGTTGTTTCCTGCAGTCTGGCAATGTAACTTAAGTTCCTTAACAGCAATCCAGAATACCTACAGAAATACAAGCATGTCTACGACTAGGGGCTTCAGCAATCAATGGGAGCTACAAAGGGATTGGGCTTCTTTATTTGGAAGCTCTCCTATACCGTGGTTTCTCAGGATAGGGACCCCACTTATAAACCCTATCCTTACTGAGGGATCCCACAAAGCGGCATATGTCCCTATGACCCCGAAAGTTGGGAAACCCCCCAAACATCTGCTCCCTTCCTGCGTTATATGGGGTCGTTGAGATGGTCAACAATCTGGGTTGAGGGGACAATCCCCAATTTGCAAATCAACCTACGTTCCCCCCCCCCCCTCAGCAACACAGCATCCCGTTGCATGATGCATGACATAGCCCCGGTGTACTCCCACAAGGGGGCAATCTCCAATGTCTTTGGGGTGCAAGGCTTGGGTTTAAGGTTTTGCGTTGGCCCACAACCCATGACGTAACCCCGGTGTAACCCCCTATATGACCCCCTATATAACCCATATATATATATATATAACCCCCTATATATTACCCCCTATATTATACACTTCCTACAGGAATGCCACATGATCACACTGCACCTCAGGACTGCATAGGCAGCATTCCTCATACTAAGTACCTCAGTATGTCCTAATGGCCACCATAGTTGGCTGGAACTTAAAGGAGTGTGGGACTGGATCTTAGAAGAGAAGTTTAGGGCTTAAGGGCCTTATAAGCATATGGGTCATATAGAAACCCCATAACATATACTCCTACCATAGTGCCTGGTATTCACTCCCCCACTCCCCCTTAATCACCCCCAATCAGGAACCCAACACTCCAAACTCTAACAGCAAATTGTCCATGTTCATCTCAGTTTTCCCCACCCCCTAAGCACCCTAGACTTTAAAACATATGGTACCTTCTATGTCCTTTTCCGTTCCCCCACTCCCCTACCCTAAACCCTTAAGAGCCAGTAAGTAGTCTGAGTCTAAGTACGTAGTCTGAGTCTGAGGTGTGAGCCCAGTGGTGGTCAGGCGTCGCGGCATCGCGCGTAGCATTGCGAATCTCCTGCGCGCCCGAGGTCCTACCTAGCGGAAGGGTTCCCTAGCCAACCCCTATACCGCCCCGCCCCTATTCCCTCTAAACAAGGCTTATCCAAGGTTCATTGAGGCCGATTCAGGCAGAATCTTGTATGTTGGGAGAACTGATTGAAAAAGGCAGCATGGCTGCATGTTCCGTTCTGCTAGAAGCTATAGGGGGTAGACGGGGAGCCCAATACACGGATGCAATAAGCCTTGAAAGACTTGACAAGGTCTCAAAGCACTTCTTCCACTGGGCTACGAAAACCTTCCCTAGGGGTCCAAGGACTCAAATAATGGAGTATCAGGGCCCAAATGCTACAATCTGAATGGTATTTGGGACATATAGCCCTATTATTTGGGTCCTGGGACCCTTTGGACTTGCCAATATCAGGATCTCAGCTTTCCCCGTCTGATGCAACTTATGTGCGTAGAGCAGATCTGTGAACAGACCCGCGGAGGCCGGAGCTTCAACCTCTTTCCCAAAGGGTCCATGTAGATATATTACATGGTATATAATTAGAGCCCAAAGCGGCTGTTATATAACTCCTTTAGACGTAATACTATATGGTTACATGGACCCTTTGGGTCTTTAACCCCTAAACCCTAAACTCTAAAACCCTAAACCCTAAAAGGCTTAGGGTGAACCTCGAAGAACATGTCCCTTGCAACCTGTTACCTTCAGCCCTCAGGCCCTACAACATGGCTGAACACAATGGTTGAAGGGCTTAGATTAGTTTATTGTTTAGGGCTTAGGGTGGCTTAGGTCAGGAGGACCCACCCTGTCATAGTGGTAGAACAGGAATATAAAAGGACCCTAGTATCATCCCTATTATCCCCTAGAGTCACTATTACTGGGTGGGGGGTCCACCTAAGGGATATTGCATGTCATTGCCGGGTTGAACCTGAGGGCCAAGGTTATGCAGGGTACGTGCGAGGGCGGGCAAAGATGTTTGTTGAGGCCCACTGGCTTTGTGTCAGCAGAACTTGGGACTAAAAACCTCTAAACCCTGAGCCCCAAACCCAAAGCCCTAAATCCTGAACCCCACATCCTAGATCCGAAGCCAGAACCTGGACCCCAAAAGTATGTAAAATAATAGCCCTAAACCCATCATAATAGCCATAAAGGCCATTATTTTACATACTTGTAAGGTTTAGGAAGCCTAAAACTCCAATCCTGAACCATAGGACCCGAGCCGTGAGCCCTTGGAATGGCAACGTTGAGCGGTTCAGAGGGCAATGCCCCTAAGGGTCCGTGTACTCGAGGGTTTAGGGTTTAGGATTTAGTCAGTGTACTCAATAATGGGGAAACTGGAATATGAGTAATAGTGGATTCAGTACGACTTTTCTGACAGCAGATGACTATGGAGCTCTTGGATCTTTACGCCCTAAACTTCAAACCCTATGCAAAGTACTCCTGGCGGAGTTGCCATAAATTTATCTTTCTGACGTCGGCTTAGAAGTTTGTAGAGCTTTAGTTATCCAAAGCCAATCGCAGCATAGCATTTGGACCAAAGCCCTAGGCGATAAAAACCCCGGCGACTTAGCCCGTAAGCCCCAAACCTTAAGCGGTTGTATGACACAGCCGGGCTATGGGTCGGATGTGAGATCCCACATTAGTAAGGGCTCTGCAGCATGTCCTTTCAGGACTCCCAGAAAAGTTTAGGTTTTAGGCCAGCTTCGCTCAAACCTGAAACCCCAAACAAGCCTCTGAGACAAGCTTGACTTCAAGAAAGGGTCTCTTGAATATTTGCAAGTGTATATGCCTAAACCCACCAAAATAGGTAAAATAATAGCCCTAAACCCCTAAAAACAGCCCCAAAGGCTATAATTCTACGTACTTTGGGGGTTCAGGTAGTGGTAACCCTAAACCCTGAACCGTCTCCAACTGGGGGGACCAAAAAATGAATTGCAACCGTGCATAGCTAGCGCCTTCTTGAAACACCCCCCCCACTCAAGGATGTTCCTAACACTAAACCCTAAACCCTGCAACCCTAAAACCCTAAATCCTTAAACCCTGTAGTTCCTCAGAAACCCTAAACCCTACAACCCTAAAACCCTAAATCTCCAAACCCTAGACCCAATACCCAAAGGGTCCTCAGTATCCATATGGTGCAAAAGCAGATTTCTGTACTTGGAATTAACCATCTTGTGAAGGATAGTACCCACCATATAGGTACTTTAGATCCTTTGGGATAAAGTCCCAAACCCTAAACCCTAAAACCTAAACCCTAAACCCTAAACCACTGTAACACGACAGCGAGGCAAATCCTCTTGGACGCCGGCGCTTCCAGCGAGACTGAAAACATCGCGGGCCTGAACACGTTCCGCATTGCTGCTCTGCCTGAATCCCTAAGCCCTGCATAAACCCTAATCCCCAAACCCTAACCCCGATACCGAAAACCCTAAGCCCTTAGCCCTCAACCCTAAATTTTGCGAGCCTCAATCTGCGAAGGGAGGGTGAAACCCTTTGATTGAGGAATACCCCGTACGTTGGACTAAGTTTCCACAGCTAGGTTAAGATGGTTTAGGGTTTAGAGTTAAGAGGTTGGGGAAGCTATGAGGTGCGGTTCTTGTGTATGGGCAAGGGTCCCAGGACAGAACTAGGACCAGATCAGATATCCCAATCTCAATGGCTTCCGTGAGGTATTTTAAGCACTTACTTGAGAGTCCTTGGACCTTGTAGCTTTTGTGCGGGGATAGCCTTGTGAGGTTGATTGAGTTTTGGAGTCCGTACTTAAATGAAGAGTTTCCAAATTTGTTGAATCACCCTGAACCATATTTTTTGTCTCATTCTATGAATTGGTTTATCTTCGGTCTATACTATGGACCCATTGATGGAACCCCACATGACTTCAAAACCTGGGGCGTTTAGGGTTCAGGGTGTTTGAGTCCACACAGATTAAAGTTCCGTGACTTGAAGTTTAGGGTTCAGGATTGTAGCGGACCCAGCGAGCTACAGATTGTGGTCTGCAGTCCTTCAGCTTTTTCTTGATGTGCCTCCAAGAGTTGACATCCAGGCTGATATTGATACACCCCACGTACAGAGGCCTCTTCGTGACCAGGTTTTGTGGCCTGGAGACCATTGGTCTCATTGAGGTGCACTTCGGGAGGTAGGTGAAGGATTATATAGGGAAAGAATTGAGAACCGGATTGTTTGATTGCCCCCGCCGGAAGTGATCAGGATGTAGTACTTCTAGCACCTATACATCAATTCGCAAGATCGTGCGACAGGGGTGCTTCGATTTTAAGGCTTGAGACTCGACGTATTGGAAAGTTGCAGCTTGAACTCTATAGGCTCTAAAGCCTGTGGCCGGATTTCCTTGATGTGCGTACCCGAAAATACGATTTCCCCCCTAGGGTCCTAGACTGCAAAGTTTTAGAGTTTAGGGCTTACCGTGTATGGTAAAGGCCACTGGGGCGAGTCACTAGAGCCTCTATATCCTCCATTTTTTCCCTACTCCTTTTCTGCTTTGATCACCTCCCCCTAAGCGTAAAACTCCCACCCAAGTCTCAAATCTTCCCACTATTTTATAGTACACCACAGCACCAGGGGGTTGGGGGGCTGTGATATCAGGAGGAGGGAGTTCTATTACCCTAAGCATCAAAATCACCTCAAAGCCTCATATAGTATGGTCTTTGGGCCAAATTCCTGCAAATATGAATCCTTGGATGCTTAGGGTAGACCCTAGACCCCAAAAACTTAAAACCCTAAACATTAATGACAGCCTGTGGCCTCGACTCCAAACCCTAAACCCCGGACCCTCAAGCCCATTTCCCAAAGGGTCTATGTAAGTATATGGGACATACTTGGGCCTTAAAGTAGGTATATGGGAACCCTTTTGGGCCCTATGTATATACCATATACCTACATGGACCCTTTGGGTTTCAGCTTACCATTACCTTTTGGGTTTCGGGTTTAGGCTTTAAAGTCGCCGGCTCGGGGGGTGCCAAGCTTGGTTCTGTTTGAGGACTTGGACTATAGTCGAAACTCCTGAAAGGGGCGTATATAGGGATTCTATAGGGGATTAGTATAGGGATATGTGGGGGGGACACTAGGAGTTTAGACTATAGCTCATTTGGTTCAGAGTCCATGATTTAGGACTCTGAGCTTATACCCGAAGCCCGAAAGCATGTAGAACAATGGCTGAGCATGGCCTATTGGGATCCCCCAGGCGGTTTAGGGTTTTAGGGTTTAGGGCTTAGGGCTTTGTAATTCCTATTTGTGAGGGTTCGGGCTCAACTGAGAAAATTTGGGGTCTAGGTAGACTTCAGACTTTTAGTTACTCTGTCTCTCCGCATGTGGCAGAACATAGCGCAGTATACACATGCACGTGTCTACGTAACAAGATAGCTCGTAATTGCTGATGCGACCCCCAGCATTTCGCATGCTCAGGATATTTCAATGTTGACAACGTCTGTGTATGAAAGCCCGAGCTACTCGACAGAAAAGTACGTGAAACCAAAAACCCAAACCGTAAACCCTGCGAACCAAGCCTGAACCACAGACCCTAAGCCCGGTACCTCCTAAACCCTAACCCGTAGGCCTCCAAACCTGTACCCTAACCCCTGAAGCCCTACACTTAGAAACCACAACCAACATACGCATGGTTTTTTCGGGTGGATATCCCCAACATCTGGAGGTTGGTCAGAAAGGGTCTTCTCGGGACATCCCTCTCAGTTCATCTGCTTCTGTCTTTTGGACCTTTGCACCCTACCCCTTCAACCCAAAACCGAGGCCCAAATCCCTCAACTCTCAACCCCAAACCTCAAACCCTGAACCCTAATCCCCAAATGCCTAGACCCGAGAGCCCTGAACCCCAAGCCCTAAACTCTACATCCCACACCCTATAAACTCCAACCCAGGCCTGTTTCTGTGGTTCACTCAAAGTCCTGAAGCACTTCCTTAAGACGCGGCCGGTGAGCCTGCAGCAGCTGGGCGCATTAAGAGCGCAGGACTTTTGATTCAGGTTGGGATTTATTGCGCTTTGCTTACCCTAGGGATCCAAATTGCCCAATGTAGGTAACGTCTACAGACTTTGGGGCCCAATGTAGGTATTATTTGTATACTTGAAATCCCTAGGGCTAGGGCTTGGCCATTCGTAGTTAATTTCAAGACCCAGACTTAGACCCAGAATTGAGTAGGTTTTCCTGGACCCCAAAAGTGAGTAAACTAATGGCTCACAAACCCCTAGAAACAGCCTAAAAGGCCACTATTGAACATGCTTTAGGGTTCAGGTTTGGCTTTTGGTATTGGTATTCATATTGGAATTGTTTTTTAGGGTTTAGTGTTTAGGGTTAAGGGGGGGGGATCTATACGAGAAATCCTTTGCCCTAAGCCTCGGACCTTTAGTAAAAAGACGGTCTCCCTAGTTGCACGAACATCATCATAAGTCCTGTAATTGTAAACGCTAGCGCGCGCCCGCCTCGGCTGGCCGGGCTTCCCACTGTAGGAACATGTAATTATAGATATACAGGTATTTAAGTTAGGTATATGGATACAGTCATATGCCTAATACATACACAATAAAACCCTAGAAGTCCAACTAGGGACGCGCAAGTAGGACCC
>CAJNIZ010018602.1:66972-90031 GCA_905231905.1 Symbiodinium pilosum
GCGGGCGCAAGGAAATCTAATGCTGGAGGCCTGCTATTTGAATTTAGAACAACATCCAGTTGAACCCACGAAAACTCAATAATGAGGATCCACTTTTCGCATGGCATCCCAACAAGCCTCTCAGTTTATGTACTTAGGGTTTAGGGTTTAGGGTTTAGAGTTAGGGGCCTAAATAATTACCAATATTATGGGTTTAGGGTTTAGAGTTAGGGGCCTAAATAATTACCAATATTATGGTTCCATATTCCTTGTATAATGATAGTATATGGTACCTCAAATGGACTTCAAAATTATATTGGTATTTATTTAGGCCCCTGTGTGTCCAACTTAAGGCATCAGGTGTAGGGTTTAGGGTTCAATCCCGACTTGCTGGAGCTCCTTGGATCCGTTTATGTTCGGAGGGCCCCATACGGCTCATAAATTTATAAAGGCTTGACTGCACTGGTTACACCCAGGTAATGCCTCATGATCCATGTATATCTCCTAGGTCACTAGGTGCCCCCAATACGTGGGCTCTTTTGACTGAGTAACTTCAGTTACTATGCTCCCCCCTTCTCAGCCCCATAATCATTACCAGGCAGACTCTCGAAGTCAAGAGACCTGGAGGTACTCCAAAAGGGACCAGGTACTTAACGCTGGCCAAGCCTCCAGGTCAGTGCATCCTACCCGAAGCCCCAAACTCTACTCACTTCTAAACTAGGAATGGCTCAGCGCAGAGAAAATTTCCAAACAAAACACCTGCACATGCCTCTCTACAGGGATAATATCAAGGAATGCGCTGCGAAATTCATTTTTGAACCCAAAAAGGACTGCAACCCCAAAACCGAGTGTCCCAGTAGGGAACAAGTCACATCGGCCGCTAGCCTTTGTTGGGTTCCAGCTCTAAACCTTAAACCCTTCGGGACCCTAGGATTAAGCCAACACACGCATGGTTTGAACCTCAGAACTACTCAACACCGTCCCATGTCCTAATGGCCTTTCCATCGCATTTGAACAGACCCAAACGAATGCACGCACAAGTTCGAGAGAACCACACAGACCCCAAGTCCGAAAATCTGTATTGGGAGGGTTCTGTTGGTTCGCCATAGCTTCCAAAGGGTCCCAAAGCCACAACCCAAAGCAATACACACACCCGAGGTCTAGCATGACTACATTTGCCTACCACCAAGAAGGAGCCACGCCTTTGATGTTCCGTGCCAGACCCTGAAGGTGGTAAGGACCCAATACAAATAATAGGGTTTTAGGGCCCCAATACCATTAGCATTATAGCATTTGGGCCCTCAGGGAGAAAGAGTTCAGGTTTTCGGGGTTTGAGTTTCAGGATGTCGGGTTGCAAGGTGTCGGGTTGAAGGTTGACGGTTCAAGGGAGACACTTTAGGGAGTACAATTGAGGGCTTGGCCTTCAACCCTATACCCCAGGCCCAAACCCCTTAAGGTGTCAGGTTTTACAAGTTGCGGGTCTGTACGTGTTGCTTGTGGCTATGTGAGTTTTGCATGCATAGGCGTGTAGATTGCAAAACCCTAGTTCGGACTCTAGGTACGCTGCAAAAGGTGCATAACAGGGTTTAGGGTTGGGTTTAGGGTTTATTTCCTACATGCGGGGTGTGTGCTGCTAGGCATGTTTGGTCCAACATATGAGCTGTAGTCTAAGTTATATAGGGTAGTGTATATGGGGATTACAAAAGGGGTTATTAAGGGAGATACTAGGAGTTTGGACTATGGCTCTTTTGGGTCCTCTATTAAGCTCAAATCCTTCAACTGTCTAGGGTTGCCTCCGCTAAGAACCCTCTAATGTTCGGGAGTGCAAGATAGAAACCCAAATGATTACCAGCATTATTCCGCAGACCCCTGGGAGGATCTAGAGCGTAGAACTCCCAATACGGTACCCTATACTACTATAATTCCTAGGAACACAGAAGGGGGATCTACTTTCTAGATCCTCCCAGAGGTCCGGGTCGTTGATGACCCTGAATTCTAGAACTATATCATGATACTATACCCAGACACCCATTCGAATTGCATAGGCGTCTACATGAGTGGGACCCCAATTTGGGGCAATGTCCGTACTTGTCATGTTCAGGTCCAGCCTGATCATAAACACTTCATGAACCCAACAGCTTCTGAATATGATTCCCAGTTGTGTTGCCATATGAGCCATCAGCTAAACTCCTTCGAGGGCGTTGTATAATGGATGGATTATATAGGGGACTATTGACTATTAGCACTGTTTTCTGCTTTGAAGCATTGTAGTCGGCTGGCTTATGAGTGATGAAGATTTGGCAAGTATCAAGTGTCCATTTTGAGCATGACCCCAGAGGGTGCCAAGATGGTTCCGGATGCAAGCAATAGACCCTAAGCATGCATCTGGCCCGTAAGACCTGAAAGTCAGACCCTACGGAGATTGGAACGCTCCGCCTCCACGTTCCTCCCTGCAAGGGCTACAAGGCTGGAGGCAGTAGGTAACGTTATAGAAATGTTTTTTTCATATGCATCATGCAGGTTTCAGGGACAGTCCTGTTTTACGGGCAGAATCATGGTCGCCGTCGAAATTTGGGCGCATTCGAACATTCATGTCAAAATGCTCCGAGCACATTTGAAGAAGGTGTTGGTGGAGGAAGGCCGGCTGACAAAAGCTCAGCCGCTGCAGGTTTGCTCCAGTGTCACAGGCTTGGTGCTCCACCAGTAGTGAAACAAACCATGGGTTATGAGACGCTGCGAAGTGGGTCTGACAAAACCCTTGCCAGGCCGGGCAGGCCCTC
Source organism: Symbiodinium pilosum (assembly GCA_905231905.1). Lineage (NCBI taxonomy): Eukaryota > Dinophyceae > Suessiales > Symbiodiniaceae > Symbiodinium > Symbiodinium pilosum. The sequence continues at coordinate 69,732 of CAJNIZ010018602.1, forward strand.
ATCAACTCCAGCGCTGGAGGAGCCGTGCTTACATCAGCTGTTGGCGTTAAGGACTCACGTGTTGGTTGTGTTAGGAAGCCAGACAGGTACTTGATGAACTTTAATTTTTAATGAAGAAACCAGCAAAGCTGATGGTTGCAGATTGCATGTTACGGTTCGTGGAAGCTTTCAGCAGGTAACGCTCTGCTTGAAGAGGGGCTGTTGCCACCGCCTCCGCCTGCGGGGAACATGTCGCTGGTGAGGACAGGGAGAATGGGCCAAGGTGATTGATCATGTGACGGGATTGTGATGACAGCGCAAGACCGTGCTAGGCCAGCGCCGGCCAGGCCAGAAGGACCATCAACATCTCCGCCGCTGGAGCCGTCCTTAGGTCAGTTCTTGGCGCTGAGGATTCGATATTTGGGAGGCGGTGGCATATTCTGGGGTTGTATCAGGAAGGTCTGGAAGCGGGAGGGTTATATTAATGAAGAGAACAGCAAAGCTAATGGTTGTAGATTACAGGGTGTATGTCATGGTCCGCTGGCGAAACCATTCCAGCTGGCTTCTCCCGTGAGCATCTTGACCCTGTATGGGCACGATTCGGTTTGATCCTTTCTAGACAAGCCCAGACTGTTCAGAGCTATCAGGGTTTGACTTCAGGTTTGTTGGTCAGGCCCCCAACATGTGAACGTGGGCGCGTCGAGCCAACACACAGGTCCAGCTGATAGGCGCGCTGGGCAGGATCGGAGCTGGAAAGGCCATGATCCAGCGCTTGCTGAGCAGGGTGCTCAGCCACAGGATTTCTCAATGAGGTGATGGCAGTCTGTGGTGTTTCTGGCAGGTCTTGGCCAGGCTTCGCTCCGTGGACAATGCCGACACGCTATCGCTTTACAGAGCGGCTGGCTTTTTGTTGTGGGCAAGCGCTTCCGCCCTAGTAATAATTTACGTGTTCCGTGAAATGTTGTGAGCTCGTAGCATTTCTGTTGAGTCAACATTGCATACATGGCCCATGTCTTAGGCTGACATGGCTGGCGTGCCACCCTACGCGCAGATGTGGCTGCGCATCATGGCAGCAGCCATGCTGGGCACAGTTGGGACGGGGTCAAAAATTCCGTATGTTGGTTTAATAAGGGGCGGTTGTTGAACACGTATGACCTCGTGAAACGATACAGGGCGCCCTAAAGACAAGCCCCCTCAATGCAGCCATTTGTTCTACAATGCCATGCAGTTCCAGTTGGCAAGTCAGGAAGGGCCGAATCTAAGGGCCTGCCCCGTCTGTACCTGATGATCTCTGCGTCGGACTCAGCAAGGAGCTACAAAGCAGCAGCCTGTTCTGTTGGTGTGTGTGGTAGTCAGTGCGAGCCGCATGCATCAGGAACCAAAATCCTGTTCACAACTGCTCACTGTGTAGTTTCATAATTGAGTTGTTGAGCCTGAGACGTGTCCGTAGAGTTGCAAAGTGAAGGCGTTTGGCGGCATGCGTCCACGAGTTGTGTGTTCTCTCTGTGCTAGGTGGGTGAGCCGGTCGCTGAGGGTGCGGAGGCTTGCGTTGGCTCCAGCTCGGACGAAGATGCTGAGCGCTTACTAAGTTTTGTGACCATTGCCCAGGATTGTTTGCCGCAGTTGTTCTGTGCCCGTGCGACAGTGGCAAATGAATCTGATTGCTGATACCTTCCAGAAGATTGCGTACGTGTTGTCATCTCACTGACCGAATATTGCACTTTTCGGTCAAAATTGCTTTAAAGCCGAAGACACCTCCCAGCGGAACGGAATCTGCAACCCCACACCTGCAGCCCAAGAGCAGGACAGCTGCCACGCATCGGAGAGCTCCGAAGACGTGCAATGCTCAGCTTTGGCGGGCAGTTGAACAAGAAACAAGCCTCGATGTAACTCTTACTGGCCACTGAGAATTCGGAAGATTGCACGAGCTCCAGCGCAGACGAAGAGGCACAAGAAGAGGCCCAGCTTGCGACCATGCCCACGTGCACGTGCGCCCGAAGGTGTTTCACTTCTGTGTGTGGGTGTTGATAAACCCTGGCTGTCTCCAGGCCACAGCATCCTCGAGTTTGGCGAGTGCGCTAAAGCGCCTTTGCATTTCTACGTCTAGTCTAGATCTTCGTGCAGTTGCATATCCTGGGTTAGGAGATTTTCCACAAAGATGTTCGGCTCACCCTGGCTTCCGGGGCCGGAATGTCTCATGATTCGAGCCTCGAGCACGATGTTGAACAGCCCCCCCTTGCTTCAAGTGTTGGTGTGCGCCAAGAATCGAGAGCGATGCTGCACAGCACTCCCTTGCTTCAAGTGCTAGGGCGCATCAAGAATCGAGCGTGACACTGCGCATGCAGCGAGTCCGCAGATTTTTATGCCTCCTCTTGTGTACGAAGGACTTGGAACATTCTGACGGGGTCCTGGGCGTCCGTGACTCTATCACGTTGTCTTGTCCATGTCGTTGGCTACAATGGATCCTGAAACTTATGGGTATCTGGGCAAGCGTCAGCCCGTGACCTCGCATGTTTGTCTCTGTACACCGTTTCTGTCTCTATCCCTAGAGATCAAAGGGCGCATGGCAAACATCGAGCGCAGCACTGTGGTTTTGGGCACAATGTCTAGAAATGAGGCGCGTCTAGAACTTGGAGCCGCGGGTACTGCAATTTACATTTTGTTTTGCAAGTAAGCACGCTGCATGTTGTACACGGTCCTTGTTTAATACAGATTTCACGATTAAAAAAACATTTTTACGGCTTTTACACACGACACACGATCAATGTCGATCAGTGTCCTTAGGCATGATATTTAAGCATGTGGCAAAAATTCACTTGTGTTAGACACGAATAAACACGCGTTCACACAGGTGAAATTCGTAGTGGTCACGTTCCACACCAAACAAATATGTTTAGACATGTGTAAACATGAGCAGGCCCGGTCTTTTGGGGGCTTGGGGTGGTTTGCTTTCATACCTCACGACAGGCTTTTGTAATTACAGATACGCCTACACATGTCACAGAATCTGATGCAGATCCAAGTCAAGAATTCCAAACATGTCCCAGAACCTGCATAACAAAGATGTTGGAGTCTCAAACTCTCAAACCCATAAGCGTTGATGAAATTTAGCAGCCACAACCTGAAATTTATGTGGATTTAAGACCTCATTCTGAGAACCGAGCTTGAACTCAGATAGTTGGAAACAGCACAGAAAAGGAGCCTTGAAAAGTTAAGGCGTTTGTTTTTGGGCATCCATGGTGCTCCCGGAATGGACGGACGATTGAGCCGGGAATTTGCCTTTGAGTTTGATAAAGCGTCACCATGGTCCCGTATAGAAGTTGCAGGTTCGAAGGCTCGATCGGTTTGAAACCTTCTCTGTCGGTAGACACGGTGGCCTGGGATTCCAGAATCTAACATGGGTTTGAGCACTTGAAGACTACTTTAGAGAACAGATTTTTTCAACAGTTGTGGAGTTTTTGGCTTGGGACCGCGCCAGTCTATGTGACAACACAATCTTACAAGCGCGGAGCGCTCCCTGATAACAAACACCTCCAAGCATACCATGGCCTTGAAAGATGTTGGCTTAAGACATTTTTACACATGTTTAAACACGGAGAGCTTAGGCATTAATTATCCACGACTAAACATGTGTAAACATGTTTAACACAAAAACAAAGTTCGAATATTTATTCCAAGATTTGTTAGACCCCCCCCACATGGTATGGCGCGAAAGCGTTTCATCCTTTCGCACAGTCTCCACCTAACACAAATTTTTAACACCCTGCACGGTACGGCGTGACTGCTTTTAAAAGATCGAAAAGTAACCTCTAGAGTTTGCGTTGTCTTGTCCGTGTCATCGGCTACGCTGGATCCTGGAGCTTGCGGGTATCTGGGCAGGCGTCAGTCCGTGACATCGCCTGTGTTTGTGTCTATACATCGTTTCTGTCTCTATGGCGTTGTCTTGTCCATGTTATTACTTACGCTGGATCCTGGAGTTTGCGGGTCTCTGAGTGCGCCTGTCCGTGACATCGTTTTTGTATGTATCGCCTTGCCAGCAACTTGTCTTGTCAATGCTGGGCCTTGCATCTTATAGTTTCAGGGGTGCTTGCATGTTTTCTTTTTTCCATTATTCCTAACTTGCCTTGTCAACGTCTATAGCTATGCTGGATCCTGCAACTTGTAGGCAGTTGGTTCACACTTGTGACCGACATCATGTCTTCCACTCCCGCTGCCGCCAACTTGTTTGTCGACGTCATCTGTTATTGTGGCTCCTGCAGCATGCAAGTATCTTCTCGAACCAGCCACTTCAGCTTTTTTTGAGCACCGATGCAAAAGTTTGGTCCGGGCCCCCTAGTTACATAACTATACTTATAAGTCCTATAACTACGATTTATGGAAATTATATTCATATGTAGCCCAACTTAGAACCCAACTTATAACTACGGAAGCCCCTCTTTGTAGGGCATCTTAAATGGGATAGCAGGAATTTAGATTTTGGTTCGTATGATTACGAAAGTCAGGAAGACTCCCAAGCTCGGAGACCCCCAAGCTCGGAGACCTGTCATTGCGAACAGTTTGGGGTTTAGGGTTTAGGGTCTCAATACCCCCAGCCCTCAGCCTTGAGCAGTGCAACCATATACTGAGATTTGTAGCCATCATTTACAGTAGTTGGCGGCCCCCATGGTGCAATTCGTTTTTTGAGCGGCAACCTAGAATGGAATGCCTTTCTGGTTTAACCCTAGGGATCCAAGTATACAAATACTGCCTACATTTGGCCCTCACGTCTGCAAATATTACCTACATTGGGCAATTTGGACCCCCAGGGTAAGGTATTTCCTAACCACGTTGTTTTGGAAGTCCTGGACTGTCCAAGGAACCCAAATCCACAAATTGTGTAAGCCCTCAACTCTCGGCCTTGAACTCCTAAACCTTGAACCCTGAACTCTAACCACTAACTCCAAACCCTAAGCTTTATCAACCCCAAACCCGAAACTCTAAAGTCTAAACCCCAAACCCCAAAGTTTTAAGGGGACTATACCTTAAACCTTAAACCTTAAACCCTATACCCTAAATCCTAAATAGTAGTTTCCAGTTTCTTTTCCTTGGTAGTCAGACATCTCAGGTTCAGCATCTTCAACGGACACTTCGGTGTGCCTTGGCCACCGAACTCCTAGATTCCTGGGAGTGTTTAATGGGAATATGTTTAGGGTTTAGGGGTTTAGGGTTTAGGGTTTAGGATTTAGGGTTTAGGGTTTAGGGAATCTGTTGGGACTGTAAGGCTGAGGTGGGGACAAAACCCTAACCCCTAATTCTAAACCCCTTAACAGTTGGGTAGATTAAGACTGTACAAGGTGCGCCACCTCCTGTAGTTGTCCTACGTGAGAGGATCTAAGAAGTTGAACCCCATAGATTGTACGCTATACTGCTCTCAATGGGTAAGCTGTAGACTTTAGGACCTTCTGTTTATTCTGGGATTTTGGACTGTGGTTACCACGTTGCAGGTCCAAGTAATGTTAAGGGGGTTAGGGTTTAAGGTTTATGGAAGGTGATATTCAGCGGTTGAGGATTTGGGTTTTACCTCAGCGCCACACGCATGTAGAAAGTAGACCCCCTTGAGGAGTGCTAGAAACTACCCAGTAGTAGTAGAGCGTATCATATTGGGGGTTTTACTTTCCGGATCTTTTCAGGGGTCTTGGTACCTAAACCCTAAACCCTTAAACAAATGGCTGTCCGGCAGGCCAGAACACGACCCGTGGCCTAAGCCCCAATAAACTTTATGCCCCGAAGCCTCACCCTCAAACCTTACACCCGAAACAGCAAACGCCCAACCCTGCACCCTAAACCCCTTCACCCTACACCCCCAAAACCCTTATACAGTCTCAGGCCGTTGCCAACCTTATGGAAGCTTTCAGTGGCATAGCCTATGGGCGTGTGATGAGCTGGAAGGTTTACTGGTGAGTAGTACCTGAACCTTGCAAGTATGCAAAATGATGGCCTTTGGGGCTGTTATTCTGGGTTTAGGGCTATTATTTCACATACTTTTGGGGTTTTAGGTGGGGAATTAGCGGATCTATAGGGTTTAACGTTCAGGGTGTAGGGATTAGGGACCCTATACGGCTTCTATTCCCAAAGTGACGTCTTGAAGTGCGCGACTGCGCCGGGTGAGCTCCTGCATTGGCCATGTTCGAGGCCCCTTATGATATTTCCAAAGGGGCCATGTAGGTATATAGTACATGCTTATGATTCCCAAGTATATACTATGTACCTAAACCTTGAAAGTATGTAGAGTGATGGCCTTTATGGCTGTTATTATGGGTTTAGGACATACTTTTGGGGTTTAGATACTTCTAAGCATCTACTATGTATGGACACGGACCCTGTGGGTATGCAGACACCCTACCTCGATCAAGGTTTGCAGCAGACCGCGAAGTCGAACCCTTAGGATCGGGAGTCATAGGGTACCTATCCTAAACCCTAGACCCATAAACCCCCAACCTTAAGCCCTTAACCCAGATAAGCATTGACTTCATTTTCGGACCTAGTCCGTGACTGGAGGTACGATGATAGCCCATCATTTTTAGTAAAAAGCCGCTGTTATGGGCATTGGAGGCTACCCTACGTAGGGCTTCAGGTTTAGGACTTAGGGTCTAGTCTTTTTTGGCTAATTGTCAAGGGTGGCGCTGGACTTCCCCAATTAGATTCTGGGTTTGGGGTTCAGAGCTTTGGGGTTTGGGGCATCGAGTTTTGGGGTTAGGGCTTATATAGTTTTTTGATGATATGAAAACCCTGGCTGCTTTCCATGTGAGTACGCACTCTTGGATTAGCTCCCAAAACCCTCAACCGTATCTAAACTGTATACTCCACGCAAGCCTCAAACCCTGGAGCTTGTGCAAGCCCTAAGCCCTGAAACCCATGAATGCCCTAAACCCTCAACCATCATAAACCGCAAATCGTATGTAGCCCCTAAGTGGTACATTCATCCTAAACCCTCCGGCGGCGCTCCTAAAGCCCTCAACCCCAACAACAAACCCTGAAACTCTATAAATGCTCAAGGGTTCAAGGTTTAGGGTTCAGGGTGTTAATAGGGATTTTGGTGTTGGTGCTAGTTATCTCACCCTAAATCCTAAACCCTAAACCCTCAACCCTAAACCCTAACCCCACCAAACCTCACGAACTCCACCTCCCAGCTCTTTGAAGCCTAAACCCTAAGCCTACACCCTGTACACCACCCAAACCCTAGAAACCCCAAACCCTAAACCCTACTCTTTCCCAATATCCCATTATTACACCACTATAGCCCCCAAAATGTATCTCCTAACTCCCAAGCCCTAAAACTCATAATCCCTATAGTTTCTAGTTTCCATTTTCTTTTCCATTATCCCAATGTTTACCCCAAGATAGCTCCCTAACCCCTAAACCAATCTGCTAAGGCAGCTTTCCTTCTTCTGCAGGCCGGCGCAGACGTCAACGTAGCCTGGCACGGGAATTATGTGAGCCATAGTCTAAACTCCTAATAAGCCCCTCAATAGGTTTTAAGGTTTAGGGTTTAATGTGCTTCCGGGTCCCTTTCAAGGAGTTACAGTGCATTTCTGAGGGTTATACGGGAACATCCTTGGAAAGAAATTCTCTGCTGGGGAGCTTCTTCCCCTGTAAGCCTTACCCAGCCCTTGCATAGAAGCCTGCCTTGTCCATGGGGTTTAGGGTTTAGGTATACCTAAACCCTAAACCCTAAATGCCCTAAACCTTCGCCTTATGTAAGGGTGCGAGCTTGAGAATTCCCCACCTGAAACTTACCTTCAATGGAGGTCCATGGGACTGAGGACCTGCTAAAGACTTGGCTTATGCCAGATGCCTAGCGCATTGGCTGAGGCTAGGATGGCTAGGACTAACACTTACAGGCGCTTATAATCTGACACCTAAGCACCCTAAGTGGCCTTATTATAGGGGCTACTTGAATAGTAAACAGGGCTATATAACCCGAAATATAAGTGGTTTCTAAGTCCCATGACCCTAAACCCTAAATCCTAAACCCCAATGAAACCTAAATACAATGACTCTATACCCTAAACCCTAAACCCTAAATCCTAAACCCAAATGAAACCTAAGTCCCATAACCCCAAACCCTAAACCCAAAATAATACACCTTAATGAAACCTAAGTACCATGACCCTCAACCCTAAACCCTAAGTCCTAATCCCTATTGAAGCCCAAGTACCATGGCCCTAAGCCCTAAACCCTAGACCCTAATGAAACCTAAGTACCACGACCCTAAACCCTAAATCCTGAACCTTAATGAAACCTAAGTACCACGGCCCTAAACCCTAATGAAACCTAAGTACCGCGATCCTAAACCCTAAATCCTAATAAACCCTAATGAAACCTAAGTACCATGACCCTAAAGCCTAAGGCCTAAACCCTAATGAAACCTAAGTACCATGACCCTAAACCCTAAATAATAGACCTTAATTAATGAAACCTAAGTACCACGAACCTAAACCCTAAATCCTAAACCCTAATGAAACATAAGTACCATGACCCTAAACCTTAAGCCCTAAACTCTAATGAAACCTAAGTTCCATGACCCTAAACCCTAAGCCCTAAACCCTAATGAAACCTAAGTACCACGACCCTAAACCCTAAATCCTAAACCCTAATGAAACCATGTATCATGACCCTAAACCTTAAGCCCTAAACCCTCATGAAACCTGCAGCCCTCCCTGACCTAAATCCTACATGAGCTATAGTCTAAACTCTTAGTATCCGCCTTAATAATACCTACAGTAGTCCCCTATATAATCCTCCATATATAGTCCCCCTTAGGTAGATAGAATATGTCTTTGGGTGTATTGGAATAAGATCCCCATATACTGCATATTCTATCTACCTAGGGGGACTATAACCCCACTTTGAGGAGTTTAGACTGTAGCGCACATGCTAATCCTCAACCCCAAACCCTCATTTTCCTCCTGGTGTGGCAGCCCCAAGGTTCGCAACTCCCGCGGAAAAAAAGCGGCAGATTTCGCACGCCAGGCGACAAACTGTGTGGATGGTGCTTCTCTTGAAAGAGGATGAGAGTTTAGACTTCAGGGTTATAGGTGTGGGGCTTTGTGGTTTTAAGGTTTAACATGCTCACATGCCGACTGGACTGAGCGAACCGTTTGATACAAGAATCCTGCTTATCCCCAAATACCTTCTACCTGCAGATTTATGGTGCGCATTCTGGAAAAAGGTAGTAGGGATTGTGGGATAGGTAAGTTTGGTGATACTGTAGTAGCAGCCAGATTAGTATCCTCCTGTAGGTTATCCGGAACAGTTTGATGCAGCACAATCCACTTGGGATTGATGGGTAGTTCTTAGGACTTCAAACAAAGGTTATAATCTGCCGGGCATGATTATGAAGCAGCTGAGGAGTATTTTGTGCAGTATTTGTGATAAGCGAGTGCTGATAGTTCTGGGTGATTCTTTCATCAGGTATCACCAGCCAAAACCCTAAATCCAAACGCAGGCTTATGCCAACCCGGACGGTCATTTGCCCTTCCTCGGGCATGGGTACAGAAGCTCCTAAACCCTAAACCCTAAAATCATGGGTACAGTAGCACCTAAACCTTAAGCCCTATACCCTGAAACCCTAAACCCCTTTTCTCAACCCTGCGAGCGCATTTCGGGACCAGCCTGAAAAGAGAGAGAGACGGGGGGTGAACCGGTTTAGGGTTTAGGGTTTCAAGCGGATTCAACTGGGCTTCCCCGTGGCCTCAGACCCTTCCGCATCCAGAAAACAAGGAGGGGGCCCCTAGTTATAAGTTGGTTTATAAGTTGGGCTAAATGTGGTTATAGGTTCCATAAATTGTAGTCATAGGACTTAGAAGTATAGTTATGTATCTAGGGGGCCCCTCCTTGTAGACCAGCTTCCACCAACAGGTCCAGGTCGGCTTAGGGACGGTATCATAGGACAGGTCAAAGTCTTGATCCTAGCCACCCCCTAAACCCTAAACCCTAAACCCTAAACCCTGAAGCAAGGAGGCTGTAAGGTGTTTCTTGTCGTTGACCAAGATGGATCTACCTGGACCCCGAAAGTATGTAAAATAATGGCCTTTATCGCTATTATTATGGGTTTAGGGCTATGATTTTACATACTTTTGGGGTTTAGGTAGCTGAGTTCAGGTCCTGAACGCAGATAGGAATAGGTTTGTGTGGTTTGGCCCCCCTGGGCCGAGGCGGGGTGGGTAAATCCATCCGAGGGCGAGCCAAGACCCTAAACCCTGAACCTACCTGGGCCCCCAAAGTATGTAGAATAATGGCCTTTATGGCTATTACTATGGGTTTAGGGCTATTATTTCACATGGTTTTGGGGTTTAGGTAAGCCCTAAGCCCTAAGCAGCAGGTCGCACAGCACAATGCGCTGGAAGCGACTGTAGTTTCACCTCTGTGCTTCAAAGACAACCTTACAGACCCAAAGCCGTAGTGCGGGTTTAGGGTTTAGGGTTCAAGGTGCTTTTACAGAGGTTCTACTGCCCTCAACCCAACACTTTTAGTAGGGTACCTAATTCGTTGTAAAGTTAGGTATCCTAAAAAAACTCGAGGGGTAGGTCATAAGCCCTTCATGTTTATTTGAAATACTCCCTACCCAAAATAGTAAATATGGCCCCCCGATATATAGGGTCTCTCACGCGTGACTATTTGATATTCGGGGTTGTGTTTAATGTTACCTCATAACTAAATATGGCCCTTGCAGCCTTTAAATCATTGGGATTCCCGTGGGCCTATCTAGCATTACCCAAGGGTCCATGATGGTAGTACATACTTGACCCTGCTACGGTATACAACACTGCGAATGATGGAGGTAAGCTTGCACCACCCTATATTGTATGCTCGTTTCCATGCAAATAAACCCTCAAATGCCATAATAGAATCCTTATTCTGAGGCGACCCCAAAAGGTACCCCTCATTATGGGAAATGCCCATATACCGCATATATACCCCTTACCATGAGAAGTACAATGCTTCGGGAAGCCTGCAGACCCCTTGACCCTTAAATTCGTAAACCCTTAAACCCTTAAACCCGTAAACCCTAAACCCTTTAACCCTAAACCCTTTAACCCTTAAACCCTTAAACCCTTTAACCCTTAAACCCAGAACTCTTGAACTAAACCCTTAAACCCTTAAACCCCGAACCCTTAAACCCCCCAACCCTTAAACCCCTAAACCCTTAAACCCTTTTAACCCTTTAACCCTTTAACCCTAAACCCTTTAACCCTTCAACCCTAAACCCTTTAACCCTAAACCCCAAACCCTTAAAACCCTTTAACCCTAAACCCTTAACCCCTAAGCCCAAGTCTCAACTACTACCTAAACCCCAAAAGCATGTAAAATAATAGCCCTAAACCCAGAAGAACAGCCATAAAGGCAACTATTTTTACATACTTTTGGGGCCCAGGTAAGCCCTAAACCCTAAACCCTAAACCCAAGTCTCAACTACCAGACCGCTTTGCCAGGTCCGAGCCCCACAGGCCTTATTGGAGATGCTTGAAGGCAAGGGGTTTAGGGTTTAGGGTTTAGAGTTTAGGGTTTAGGGTTTAGGGTGTAGGGCTTCGAGTTTAGGTTTTATAGGATTCAGGGCTTAGGATTTGGGGTTTGGGGCTTGGGGGCTTCTGAGCTTTAAATAGTAGAGTTCAAGTTGGGATTCAGCAACTTTGAATGTAGTTACTCGAGTGATTCGCGCACGGTGGATCATGTCCAACCTTACGTAAATCCTAACCCTCAGGGTCCAAGTATCCAATAATCAAATACTTTCCCCCAACCTGTACTACAATTGCTAGTACCAAAATGAGCACATGGACTCTACGGCTAAACCTGACCCTCTGCCTTTCTCTTCTCAGCTTGTTGCGCAAGCTGAATCAGACCACCGGGGGCGGGTCTCTTCGAGCAAGATTCTGGTAAACTGTATACGGTTTAGGGGTGCCTTCATACGGGGTATAGGGGTTGTAGGTTTAGGGGTCCCTTTCAAGGGGATGTCAGCGAGAAATATCAAGATATCATATGGGTACACAGGGATACCAAGGGGTTTTAGGGGCTCGAACAACAAAATGTACCCTTTCTTGGGGTTTCGGGGTTTAGGGATTGCTGACAAGCTAGCATGCCCTCAAAGTCCCTATACTCAATGATTAGGTACTTAAACCCAAAGTAATGGTAAGAAACCCTAAGCAGTTGTTTTTTTTGTACACCACCTCCGTTTTCCCGGAGTCAGTATCTAGAACTCAAAGAGATCATCCAAACTGTTTCGGGTTTAGGGTGTGCTACGTAGGGTGCAAAGAGTATAAGACCCTTATATTCATATTCTCATTTCCTATTATATTCTTGGGGTCACCTATTTAGGCCCCTTAGGCCTTAGGAGCGTTTTAGGAGCCTTTTAGACATGATGATTCTGCCGGCTGCGCGTGCTTGACTTGGCTTCGGTCTGATTGCCACACGAACAGCCCCTAAGGGTTTAGGGTTATGGGGTTTAGGGTTATAGGGTTTAGAAATCGTAGGCTTCATTACAAGGTTCAGGGTTTGGGCCCCAAGTACCGAATAATGATATGGGGGGGTTGGCCAAACTACCTTCAGGTTCATGGAACTCAGTTACTTCTTTCAATGCAGCTTAGAACCGAGTTTACCTCAGCCATAAGTAGGGTTGGAAGCCTAGTTAGAAGTAGGTATTCAGTCTCATGAACCTCCAAGTAAGGGTCCAAATACCGAATAATGATATGGGGGGGGGGGGCGTCAAAGGATAGCCCATCCTGTGCAGTTCCACTAGAGTACACGCAATTCGCCTGTTTGTAAGCTTCAGGGCCCATAGGGCTATGCGTCCCCGTAGAGTCTGGGGATAACGTACCCGGGCACCGACTTCCGTTTTGATTGGCACTCCTACTCCTCGATCCTAAGCCTGAAAGCCACACGGTCTAACCCAGACTTGTGATTCATAAACCCCCTCCCCCCAAAGGGGGGATAAACTCGGGATCCTAATATATTGGGCCCTTAAAAGGAGGGGGGTTACCTAAACCCCAAAAGAATGTAAAATAATAGCCCTAAACCCATAATAGCCATTATTCTACATACTTTTGGGGCCCAGGTATTCATCATGGGTCTACATTAGGGCTCATAGGGTTGGACCCTGCCTAATCCCTACGTCGCAAACTCGTTCGCAAGACTCGCTTGCAGGTCACCACGAGGTGTATCACCAGTTGGATTCCCCGGCATTGCTGGATTCCCCGGCATTGTGCAAACCGTCGGACGATGAGGAGGCCGCAACATGTGCTATAGTAGGCTATAGTCTAAACTCCTTAACGGATTAGATAGGGGATTATGCCATGTAGGGGACTACCTTAGGGCTCGTTAAGGGGGATACTAGGAGTTTGGACTATGACTCACGTTGGGCGGGCGACGCCTGAGGTTCAGGGAGTTGACGACTTGGGCAGTTACTAGTTGCTGGCGTTATGTGATTGCGGCTGAGAGTTTTGGGGCTGTGGGTTCAGAACTTTGGGGCTTCGGATTTAGTAGTTGATGGCTTAGAGTTTAGGACTTTGCAGTTCAAAGTTTGGGGCTCAGGGTTTTAGCGCTGAGAGTGCAGGGCTTAGGAGTTGAAGCTCAGCCGCTCTTTTTGTTGAGAATGTTGGTTTACCTTAAACCCCAAACTCTTTCAGGGTTTAGGTTTCTGATGGTTTTGGGAGAAGGGTTTTGAAGGCATAGCGGAGCTTCTCATGAGTATGAGGGTTTAGGGTTTAGGGTTCAAGGTTTGTTCCTACCCCAAGTGTCCATGCAGTCAATAACTAGTTGGCGCATTCTTAACAGGGTTTTATTCAGCGGCTATCAAAAGTCCTATGACCTGTTGTAGTGTCAGTTTCCTGTGTGAGGGAGAATGACCTAGATAATTACGTACTTCGGATTTCGGGACTAGGATAAGCCCTAATCCTGAAACCTTAAACCGCGAATTCACAAACCACCGAGTTACCGGGACCAGTGCAGTGGTACCTGATACTATGTGAAATTTCGGCATGGCGGCACATCTTTAAAGACGTTACTCGGTTGATGTTCAGAAACTTTTCAAATTACAATAGACAGGGAAGCCTTGTTATTCACTATATACCCGTAGTGTATTTACTCAACAGCAGCCCAGCTTAAGTCCTGCAAGCAAAACAACCATTACAAGCATTAAGCCTTAAGATCTAATCCCTAACCCCAGACCCTAAACCCTAGATCCTAAGTCCTAAGCCCTATACACGGAAGACCAACCTCACACACACGCCCACTACCACACCCACGCCCACACCCACACGCACACGCACACCCACACCCGCACGCACACCCACACCCACACGCACACATGCACACACGCACACTAAACCTGCATCTTGCGCAGGGTCCGCAGAGCTTAGAGTTTAAGGCTTAAGTTGTAGGGTTTAGGGTCTAGAGTTCAGTGGATTTAGGGCTTGTACAGGTCAACATTTTTTTTGTCAGTCATATAGTACCCCAAGCCATCCTCATTATCAAGCTATTTGCTATGTCCGCCTGACCCTCCATGCTTTTAAATCCTGAGCCGGTGGGTCTGTTTGTGGTGTCCGATCAGGGGGAATCATATACTGCGACAAGACCAAAGTTCGCCACGCGGACTTAAGTTGACAAGTCTAAGGCTATGGCAACCCCTCTCTCCCTAGACTCCTGGCACGGGCTCTCGGCCGGGAACTTTATAAAAAGATATTCCCGGGTATGAACTACTCTGCCACGCGGGCCATGTAAAATGACACTTTTTACCTCTCCGCTTCTCCGCGTACTGCAGGCTACGAAGAAGTCCTGCATGTTGAAGCTTTCGTCCCGGGGATGTAGTCATGTAGTCCCCCTCAGGTAGGTAGAATATGGGGTACATGGGGTTCTTCTTGTGATTTTGGGGGCGTCCATATTCTATCTACTTCAGTGGAAGCATAGACTTAAGCAGATTCTGACCATATGTACGTCCAGGGTCTGCACTTGAAACCTGTGATCCAGATCCCTTGCAGATCCTTCGGAACGCAGAGATTCGTAACAGTTATAGGAGGGGCAAAACAATAATACGGAAAATCCACACCTCTCTCCCCAATTCCGTTATGACTTGAATAACTATAACTTCATTCTCTGGGTCCGGGGGGCATCTAGGGAGAAGAACATTGAATAGTATCATCACGTACCCTGTACTCCAAAGAAAAGGAATTATCTCAAATCCCTAAACCCGAAACCCTAAGTCCATAAAAGCAGGTCCTACAGATGACTCTTTTAGAAAACCTACTGTTACTCGTAGCCCAAACCTCAAGTACACCCTATCCCCAATCCCGAAAACCGAATCCCTAAATCCTAGCTCTCCAATCCCTAAACCTGAACCCCTAAACCCTAAACGCAAATTCTAATCCCTAAACCATAGACCTCAAGCCCTGGACCCTGACCTCTAATCTCTAGGCCTTAAATCCTAAACCCTAATTGAGCCCTACATCCTAAACCCTAATCCCTAAACCTTATATATCCTAAACCCTAAACCTTATACATCCCAAACCCTAAACCTGGCCCGCAGGACTCGGGATCTGATGGGGAAATCCTCAAGGCGTTTGTTTGAGGCTGCCGGATTTAGGGTTTAAGGTTTAGGGTTAAGGTTGAAGGTTTATAGGGTTTAAGGTTTATAGGGTTTAAGGTTTAAGGTTTATGGTTTAAGGTTTAGGGTTTGTATAGGGTTTAGGATTTCAGTTTTTAAGGTTTAAGGTTTAGGGTTTAGCGTTTAGCGTTGAGGGTTTAGGATTCAGGGTGTAGGGTTTATGGCTTAGGCTGTATATTCTGGATTTGAGGGCTTGGAATTTTGGATTTTGGAGTTAGGCCTTGAGGTTTGGGGGTTCATGTCTTGCATGACCCTGAGCACCGTATACCTAGGTAACCATCACAGGGCGGATTGATGCATGAAGGTTATGCAGACTTTGCTGCAAGACCCCTAAACCCTAAACCCTTGGCTCAAGAATTGGCTTTGGGCGTAGCACCTATAGCATTTAGGCTTCAGGCTTTTCAGCGCTCAGGGTTTAGACAGCTTTGAAAGGCTTAGGGTGCAGGATGCAGGATGCTTCAGGGTTTGGGTCTAGGGTTTAGGGTCTAGGGTTTAGGGTTTAGGGATTAGAGTTTAGGGTTTCGGGCTTAGGGTACCCTAAACCTAAACCGTTTCCCTCTCCCGCAAACCCGAACAGCCTAAACTTTCTCGTGCTTAGAGTCGTGACTGCCTGTTGGTATGCGTTAGCTCAGTACCATTCCCCAAAAGCAACGAGAAAAAAAGGCCTAAGTCGTTAGGCGAGAATGCTGCCTTAGCTTCCCGTCATTCCTATCGGTCTTCGCACAGGTAAAGTATGGGAGGGGGGTTTGCCAAGCGAGGCTTGCGAGGAATGAGGACTTAGGGTTTAGGGTTCAGCATGTACCCCTACGTACCCTAAACCTTAAACCCGGGTACTTAAGGGCCGCTCCACCCTAAACCGTAAACTTAAACCTTACCCCCTAAAGCCCCCTAAACCCTAACCCTTTTTCAGCAAGGAGCACTGGATGATTGTAGGTCTTCCAGAGAACCCAACCTGACAGGTCCCAAAAGCCGAGCTTTCAAACAGATTATATACCGGATTTCAGGCATAGGGTTTTGGGAATTTGGGTTTAGGGTTAAGGGTTTGAGGGTTTAGTGTCTAGTGAACTGTCTCTACCATGCCCTCAAACCCTACACTTACAGGGAGGGGCCCCGTGGTTAAAGGTCGGAGTGTAAGTTCAGCTACAGAATGGATTATAAGCTGTAGGAACTGTACTTTATAAGACTTACAGGTATAGTCATGTAAGTCGGAGGCCCCTGCTTGTCCCCTCAACCCCTCAACCCTAAACCCTAAACCCTAACCCCTAAACAGTGTATGGCCCACAGACCCTAGGAGCCCCAACATTCTGAAGTTGTCCCAAGGCAGTTCACCGCGAAGTTGAATCTGCCTGAGCCTTCCCCAAGGGAGTGAGGGGCGGAGAGGGGGGGGGTGTTAGGTTTTAGGGCGAGTATAAATTCCTAAACCCTACACCCTAAACCCTAAACCGCGTATACAAGCTTTATTCGGGATTCACGAGTCAGGTTTCAGGGTCTGGGGGCGTGTGGTTCATAAGATTCACTTAGTGTAGAGGTGGTCCTAGATTTCTTATTTGATTATGGTACCGGGTAGCTGACTTGGATATGATTCTTGTAACTATGGAAGTCCTTGTCGTACTTAGCAGTCATTAGGCTCTGGCATTGCGTGGTCACTGTTGGTAAGAACATGATTCTACACATGCTAGTTCCCCCATTCCCTGCTTCATGCCGGCTTCTATCAAAAAACCGCGCCTAGACCTTGAATCGTAAAACAAGAGCATTACCCCAAGGGTCCAAGGACCCAGATAATAGGGTGTTAGGGCCCAAATACTATAATATCGGTGGTATTTGGTCCCTAAACCCCTTTTATTTGGGTCCTTGGACCCTTCGGTTTTTTTTTTGCTTGAGTGAGAGCACACGACACCGGAGCCGGAACTTCTCGACCTCTAAATATAGAAGACAGACTAACTACCAATATAATCAATTACAATGGTGCATTCGTGGTGTAGCTATAGTATAGGGTACCTGAAATCAACCTCAGCCCTAAACGCTAAACCCTAAACCAGAAACGTATAAGTGATTTATCAGACCCTACATTCCATGATCTTTATAGCTACGTGCTTTCTAAACGCAGTTTCCATTCGATTTTCCATTGTATTTTCCATTTGATTCTCCATTATAAGAATTCTAAACCCTACATTATGGCCTAAATAGAATTTCACTCAGATTTACCAGCCTTTCTTGCAGGTTAATGGGACTTGGAGGCTTTAGGGCTTAGTTTTTCGGAAGATGAAACCTAGCAAAACCCGAATTAAGCTCTGAACCCCTAAATCATAAACCCTTAAACCTAAACCCAAAATTCTACATGATAGACCCTTAACCCTAACCCCCTAAACCATTAACCGAAACCCTTAACCCATAACCCCCGTAGACAATGCTGTATCAGATAATATTTCTAAGGCAAAATTGTATGGGCAGCTTTCCCCCAAATAAGCCCTAAACCCTAAACCTCCTAAGTAACCTACGTAAGCCTCGTATAAGCCTCATGTTAGGGCACCTCCTTGGGAACTCCCCACAAGATGTTGCCCACCCTAGATACAAGCAGGGCCCCCCAGCTACATGAATATATTTATAAGTACTAAAGTGGGGCTTAGGGTTTAGGGTTATAACTATAGTTTAAGGAACCCCGAATCATATCCATCCCAAATTATTGCCCAACTCATAACTAGGGGGCCCTCCCAGTAGATATGATGTAGTATTTCCTTTGAAGCGATTTGGCGCTTGTACTCAGAGTTCTTCAGAATGTTGGTGCGGTACATAGCATGGGTGTTTTTTGAGGGGACCAAAGATATGAAACCTACCTTCGATAAAGGGTTCTAATGGGAACCTCAAACAGGGAATCCCAATATAGTAGGAGCATGATAGAGTAGACCCTGGTAGGTATATTCCTATTATGTTCCTACTATAATATTGGGGTTCCTTATTTGGGGTTCCCAGTACGGTCTCTTTATTATATATGATGCCCCCAAGAGTGAAACCTGCCCCCTCAAAGCCTCATGCCAGCTTTCGATGGAAACTGCATGTGCCCGACTCTTCCAGATGTCCATAGGACTGGGGCATTGGAAAGGGCCCTGACTAGAGGCAACCACAGGAGGGGTATAAAGCCCTACGTAGGCTTCATACCCCGCCTTACAGAAACTCAAAAAAAACCTCCTCGCCCATAGTTAGCTCTGACAAGTGACGGTATTCTGCTCTGGGTTTGGGTCTTGGTGCTAAGGCTTCGCCTCACAACATGCTGCAATGCGCTAGAGGCTAAGCCCTAAACCCCGAACCCTAGGGTCTTTGCTTTGATCTTAATGGTTGCAAGGGGTTTGTATAGGGTTGTTGAATGTATTAAACCATGCAGCTGCTGCAGGGAGGGTTCAGGAGGGTCAACGTTTGTTTGCAGTCAATGGTTCAGAACTGCAGGTTCAGAGGTTTCAGGTTCACGATTTTTGAAGTGAAGGTTTTATGTCATTTGCACTCCACAGAGGTCTTAATTAATGTAAACCCTAACCTCTAAACCCTAAACCCTAAACCCTAAACCCTAACCTCTAAACCAGGGGTCCTTGAAACTTTTTCCAACCTTCCAAGTTTCACAATCGCCTAGGCTCCCCACGGCAAAGGTCTCGGTCTTGTGTATGCATACAAGTGCGGACCCATACTGCCCTTTTCTTCTAATAGAAATGGGATTACTATTATTATTACTATTACTATCATTATTATTACCATTATTAACTGTAAGCTCCAAACTGAAAGCTCAACCTTGGCAAACCTATCGCTGGGAGCCTAGGGTATGAATACTACCGGTACCGGGACCCCCAAGGTAGGCAGAATGATCGCCAAAAACCGCATGGAACAAAGCTAAAAGAGGCCATTGTTCTAGAGACGTCAGGATTTCACATAATCAGTATGTCAGTGGTCGATCGTTCAGTTTCAGGGTTGAGGGGTTGCGGGTTTATAGGGTTTAGCGTTAGCGCAACCCCTCGACCCGAAGGCAAGTAAGGCAACCTACTACTGGCCTCGTGGTAGCTGGGTCATTGTTGCCTATATGTAAACAAATACATACATACAAATGCATATGTACGTGTGTAAGCTTTTCCTTTACGTTAAACCCCAACGAGAAGTATACCTAGACTCTCCAACTAGACTCACCAACTAACTTCTTTTCAGCCTTATGCGCCCACTGTTGGGGAGCTCATGCCCTAGTTGTCTGGGAGGATCTTAGTAGATGTTTGATTTATGTACGGATTCCTAAACCCTAATAAGTTGTGTATAGTAACTAGGCTAGCCTCACTTTGAGAAACCTTTTGGGAGGATCTACCAGGGCTGAACCTTCAACCCTAAACCCTAAACCCCCTTTTAGGGTTCAGGGATACCGCGTAGCCAAGGAGTTGGTGAATAATCTGAAAGGATCCTACCTGGGCCCCAAAAGTACGCAGAAAAATGGGCTTTATTCTGGGTTTAGGGCTCTTCTTTTACATACTTTTGGGGTTCAAGTATAAGGGTCCAAGGACCCAAATAATAGGGTTTTACGGCCCAAGTATTCTAATATTAATGGTATTTGGGCCCTAAAACCCTATTATTTGGGTCCTTGGACCCTTAGGGAAAGGAGTTCCTGAACGATCCTTTACAGGTCGTAATTCCCATGCACTCCATATCCTGCACTCCACAA
>CAJNIZ010018613.1:0-17790 GCA_905231905.1 Symbiodinium pilosum
GTCACGAATCCTCATGTAGTCAAGTTAATGTAGCTTGAGAAATGACGGGCGCCAGAATAAGGTTCATGGCATCCAGCGATGATGACGGTGCTGGAGAAGGATCATGATGTCATGCGAAGATGGCAATCTTCATGAATGAAAATATAGCCTCTCAGAACCTCCAGAAACTTTGCGGAAGCAGTAACAGCTAAGCGAGGCTCGGGTTAGCTGGACCAGGTGGAGGGCTGGACGCTCCCCTGGAGGGCGGGTGGATGGGGGGGTCATGGGAAGGGGTCCACTAGGAGATCTGGCCAGGGGGACCAGGGCCCCCGAGCAGAAATCTGACGACCGATTCAAAAACCCTCATCAAATAGCTCATTCCTGTCCCCTGGCCAGATCTCCTAGTGGACCCCTTCCCATGACCCTCCCATCCACCTCCACCCCCCGGCAACCCTCCAGAACACCGCAACCAAGCACCTCCAGCCCTTGAAAACCTCAATCAGGCCTTGGGCCTAGGGCAGGGTCTTCTGAATCGTCACCCAAATTAGCCCCTCAAATGGTATAATAAACTTGGATTAGCCTGGCATGGACAACATTTCGGATGCGGCTGAGGCCCTCTGATGCAGACATTGCCCGCTACGTACCAACAAAGCATGATTCGTCTCTGCTGACACCCGAAAAAGAAGGGAATCGGATAGGGTCCCAAGCCTGGAAGTTCCATGCACCCAGAACACTCAGGAGTCATTAAGACGCAAACTGGAGAATCTAGTTTTCCATGTAAAGCATTGATCAGCTCTGCAAGGATTTGGGGGGGGTATGTGTGGGGGGGGGGTGTATGGTGCCCTATGAATATAAGCCTTGTGTAACCTCCATGCTAGTGTCCCCGAATGCTGGGATCCTTTGGAATCTTTGTGAGGTGTCGGGACGAAGGCCGTAACCTTGTGCCTGGAAGACCTGAAGAAGCGGTTCCTGAAGAGGGAGGCGCTTCGCGATATGGTTGTATAGGGGCTACAGGGTTAAGGGTTTAGGGTAGGGGAGATTACCCCAATCATGGAGAATCTCATGGAAAAGAAAATGGACAACGACATGGAAACTTGGGTTTTAGTGGGGTTAACAAATTTGGGAAGTACAATCAGAGATAGCTTTTTTTGGGTAGGCTTCAGTTCCTGCATTTCATTTGTTGTGCTCCTCACATCATCTTACATCTATACCTTACACCCAGTACCTTGAACACCTACCCAATAGCAGGAATAATGATAATAGTAAGAATAGAAATAGTAGTACTAATAGAAATAGTAGTAGTAGTAGTAATAGTAGTAGTAGTAGTAGTAGCAGTAGTAGTAGTAGTAGTAGTAGTAATACTGCTAATGGTAATAGCAAGAGTCGTAATCATCCTGCTTTACTCCTATTATTGTACGCACACGCTCTCTCTCTCAAACCCCATCCCCTAAACCCTAAACTCTAAACCTCAAATCCTAAATCCTAAACCCCAAATCCTAGACCCCATATCCTAAACCCTAAATCCACACCTGCAGGTGACAGCAACCCTTCAGTGTGGAGGGAACCGAAGGTCCGAGCTTGACCAGATCGAGAAAACCTCTGGCATCCCTTGGGGCTTCGGCGCCATGTCGACAGCTGCCCAGCGCAAGAAGAAATGGGGTTAGAGTTTAGGTTTTTACAATTTAGGGTTTTTAATGTTTAAGGTTTAGGGTTTTAGGGTTTGGGCCTTTTTGTGATGTCTTGTGCATGTGGCATATGGGACTTAGGAGTGCCTTTAGGGGGTTCCCACAATGAGGAGTTCTATATTGGGGTGCCCGCATTTTGGGAAAGTACCATTTACGGTGTAGTGTGTGATTGCTCTACTCAAATAGTATGCTACTCAAATACCAGCTGGAGTAGCTAGTATCAACAACATGTGCCCTCCTTCGATTGAATTGTGCTGACGAGGCTCGATGGGGTGGTGTCTACCTGCGCGAGGCATGCTTGCGTCAGAAGCGCACTAGTCGGGACTGCCTACTGCGCGAGTACTATATTAACCGTATTACACCATTCTATATGCTAGTGTCTCAATATAGGGGCACCCCAATATAGACCCCAAAATATTATAATCATTACTGTAGGGCCCCCAAAACGCGTCTATAGTGCCACGCTGCGTGAGGTGCTGCAGCACTGCGCTGGACTCAGCCACGAGAATGTAGAGGCCTTCCCAGTTGAGTAGTTTAGTATTTGGGAATACTATAGAAACCACCCAATATACCGTAAGATTATATCATTTTTTGGGTATAGTATGTATAAGGAAAAAGCCTGACCTCGTTCAACCACCAGAAAATGCGATTCAGATGTGTAGTATTAAATTGGGTTTGAGGAGCCAAAGGGCTTGACGTCCCTGAATAGTACTATGGTACCCAGTATCTATACATATATGTACATATAGAGTAAAGTAATACCCTTCTTTTGGGTATAGTATCTTCTAGACAGAATTTATTCTTACTCGGTTCAGCCACCAAAAAAACACTACGCAGCCAGATGCCATCCTCGTATGTACCATAGTCTAAACTCCTTAAAGGGGGTTATATAGGGGATTATATAAAGAAGTATTATGGGAGTTATTAAGGGGGATACTAGGAGTTTAGACTTTCGCTCAAACGATCCACAGCTGTCCAGGCAGAAGGTGCTTGACGCAGAAACCTCAGGGCTTGGGAAGATTATCCCCTTACAATCCCCGTAGTATCATAGGGGCTTAGGGTTTAGGGTGTAAGATTATGAGTAAGGCACCCCTAAGGCCGTGTCATCATAATTCAGGCATCTACGTCGTACCAGTGGGCAGTAGGGAAGAAGGGCGTAAAATCCCTGTAAAATGCCTATCTTACATATTCCCTCATTCCCTACTAACGCTAAAGCCTAAACCTGTAACTCTCTCTCTATATATATACATATATATATATATAAATGTATTCTCCTTGTTCCCAACTTAGCCTAGACCCTCAATCCTAAACCCTAGATCCATGTTTGTATGTATATATATATATTTATATTCCCTTGCTCCCTGACTCTTAAATCCTGAGCCCTAAGCCCTAAACCCTAAATCCTAAATCTTGAACCCTAAACCCTAAATCCTGAACCCTAAGCCACGGTGCATCCTTGGAGGCCTTCGAAGTGAAGCATGTGATCTTCAAGGGCATGGACGGCATGGAGGTTCCTGAAAACCCAGCAGACTCCAGATTTGAGCCACAGTCTAACATCCTAGGGGGGGGGGTTATGTAGGGTTTGGGAGATCTAAAGCGCTGGAGCTAGCACAGATGCACACTCCTACTTTTGCTCACTCCCCGAAGAGCCTCGTGCTGCGCGGAAGCATCCTGATCGATGAAATCGCATTGCACCCTCTCCTATGAAATTTTAAAGAATTAAGGAGAAGGATCTGAATCTGTGATCACGAATAAAGTGACAAACACACCAACATCACACACATCCGTCAAACATCATGTGAACTCGCCATAGGATTGATACCTTCAGCTTTCCGACGTCTTGCTGAAGTCATACTCTCATCATGAACTATTCTCCAATGCTGATCGAGCCGAAAATAGAGTTGTACTTGCCACTTCTCATTAGGCTTTGTCCAAGAATTGGCGAGCATAGCATCTGAATGTACCCATCTGATCTGGAGATTGGTGTTTTCCTGCGATTCCTTCAGGGCGATCGCTTCAAGGTCCGAGCGTTTTTCTGCGCCTTTGATGACCAGAGTCTCCTTACTTAGTTTGTCGAACAAGTTCTTGGAATCTGTGACAAGCACTCCTGAGGTAAGGGAAACTACGCTATCGGGATGTAGGGACAGAAGGTTGTTTTGAGGGTGATTTAATTCACTCCACAAAAACCGAACATGGTACAAGTCATCTTCCCCATTGACCACTCCCTTAGTTTCAGCACAGGCCGGTGAACGGCAAGTTCTGTCGATCTTACTGGAACGCCACAAAACTAGGGAAACAGGAGCAAGGGCACCCTTAGAAAGGTCAGGCGAGGAAAACCCTATCACTACACCCTCGGTACTAGATTTACCGTCTGGTCTGTTGGCCCAAGCTGCATCGGACCAGCATATCGCATCCAAATGCGAGGCGCCAGCAAAACTGTGGATCTTCACTGTTCCGGGATTGTGTTTGATATCTCGTACCAGTTTGTTAGCTTTGACAAGGTCCTCTACCGTGCCATTAGCTACACTGGACAACAAAATACCTACATCAGCAGCATAATGAAAACCAGTTTGGCCTACAAACCAGCTCAAACTTCCCAGAACAGCTCGGAGTTGTTGACGCTCAGAGTCAGACAGCGGAGCTTCTCTTTGCCGCTCTCGATCTCGAGAAATGCGGATTTCTTGGATTTCGGAGACATACTCTTTCTGGTCCAAAGTGATGTGGTAGTCAGGATGTTGGTGAATACGAACCCCACATTGAGTAAATGAAGATGTCTCCCAACTGCCCCAAGAGAAATGTTCCTTAATACGCTTGACTAGGTCTGCATGTACGGCATCTGTTGAAGCTCCTGCCACCAGAAAGTCGTCAACGTGCGCGCAGATTACTGAGCGCAGCTTGCCAGTGAAGTCGTGATAGCACCATATGCATGGATCACCACGGAGTCGTTGGTAACCCAGTGAGGATAGGTAGCTACATATGGATTTGTACCAATGGAGTGGGGCTTGTACCAAACCGTACGCGGCACGTTTAAGCCTCATAATCTCCCCTGGATCAGAACCCATCTCTTTACAGATTTCAGGAACCGGGGCAACCCAATAATCATCCTCAAGTTCCAGCCCCTGAAGGAAAGCGGAAGAAACATCCCCTTTGGCTATCACAAACTTCTTCCACGCGCAAAGTTGCAAAAATGCTTGTCTGCTGGTCCGAGAAACGGTCGGCGAAGAGGTCTGGCGATATTCGTACTGCTCGTCTTGATATATCCTAATACAACAGCCCTCGCCTTAGCCTTTTTACGGGTAGGATCATTGGGGTCTTCAGCACTCTTCCACGTGAGAACCCAACGCATACCTACGGCATCCTGGGCTGAAGGTTGCTTGTCCTTAGGAACCAGTTCGAAACACTGAGCACGAATATAGCTACGGACTTCCTTAGCCTTGGCAGCACGGAATTCCTCTTTTTCTTCAGCAGAAAGATTCTTCTCTCGGACTTCAACTTGGCGTCTTTTCATTTGGGAAACCATGTAAGCTTCAGGGTCTTGGAGAAATTTCTTAAGCCCACGTTTCGAATCCGGGAGGTTGATTTCAATCTCAAAACAGGGGGTCTTAGACAACTTATCTTTCTGAGAAGGTTCGGCGGCAAGCTGGCATGTCATAGCCTGATCGGAATCCAGTCGAGCTTGGCTTACGCGGCCTTGACCCGGAGCTTCACTAACTCGCTTCTTTCCCCTGACCCGGTGCGTCAGCACTGGTTCATTAACTGCCTGTTCCCATTCCATGTCTGATGGAATATCACCTGAGATATCATCATAAGTTTTGGAATGAGGATGGGTAGCTAGGGAAGTAATGGTCCAAGGAATTTCCACAGGGCCGCGGAATTCCTCGATTGCCCGTTCACGGTCCGAGGCTGCACGAAGTTGCTCTGGCGCGGCTTTTATCAACCGGCCTGCTCGGTGTAGCCATACACAGCTGCCGGGTCTGAGGTTGCCCTGCTCATCTACTCTTGTCTCAACAGCAAGCACTCTAGCCGGACCCACAAAGCTACCTATGGAGAAGCCTCTTTCCTTCTCTCTACCAGCCACTTGTCGTCTCCAATAGAAAACGAGATCACCTGGAATGAAGGATTTGAGGGGCCTCTGTCCAGCAGCGAGGGCTCTAGCAATGCGCTGCTCAGCTTGATCTTTGAGGAAGGCTTGTTCTGCAACAGACATGGCTTGAATGTTAGCCCCGAAGCCTCCATCAACCATCTCTTGAGCATGTATCGGAAAACCCTGAACTTCCGAATCAAACATCCTACCCCATTCATCCGGAGCCCTTCCTAAAGCATGTTGCAAAGGAGAATAACCACAATGATTATCCCTTGAATTGCAAGCCCACAACGCCCTGCCAAAGCATTCCTCAATCGACATGTCACGAAACTCCTCGCACAACGCATTGAGGACTGACTTCGTAGACTTAGTGGCAGATTCAACAACCCCAATTTGCCAATGAGCTTCGGCTGGGACAAAATCCAAGAGAATTCCCCGTTGACTGCAATACGCATCCGCTTCCTTGTTGCGCCATGCGCTATCCGCATCACCCCTGATAACCTCTGGCTGACCGAAATGAGATAACCAGTGTTCCTCAAGACTTTTCTTAATGACATCCCATGACGCCTGTCTGGAGTCATCTTTGAAAAGGATTTTCCCAGTACGAAACCTACATCCCTCGTCAATGAAAAGCACAAACTTGTACTTATCCCGAGTATAAGGATGAGTCCACGTACCTACATCCGTCTGCAAGGTATGCCATTTCTTGGGAACCGTCATTAAGGTCGCAGGTCTACGGGGGGCAGTCTTGACTCTCTCCTCACAAATGCTACACTTGAAGTCCTTGGCGATATCCAACACATGCTTAGGAACTCCACGTTTAGCCAAAGCCTTCACCAAGGTCTGAATGCTACCGTGGCCAGAAACACTATGGATATGTTTGATCAGCTTCAGAACTCTCTCTCTCTCTCTCTCAGCATCACTGACAACACCATCCCCAGCCAACGCACACTCAACCCCAGGAATCTGAACTTCCACCCCATCATCAACTCCCTGAAGCTCCTGAACAACCAAACTCCAAGGTTCTTGCCTACGCATAGCCTCAAGGACTTTCTTTGCGAAAATAGGGGTATAGTACGCAGTTTCCTTAGCGAGATTACCTTCAAGGGGAACAGTCCTATGATTACGTTGGCAAGGAAGATGCATATGCTGAAGCATCGCGGCACTGGTGGTGGCAATCATCCATCCCTTGCATGAAAGTTGCTGCGAGGGCCCAACTCTCAATCCAACGGCACAGCCGTGACATGTCACTGTCTGTAACTGAAGTTCACGAACAAAGTTGTCGATGAGATCAAGGCGCCAAGCATCAGATCTCTCAGCAAGTTCAAAATGCACCTCCGCTCCACAGAGGCGTGCATGCCGTGCCACCTGTATCCCGCCCTGATACTGAAGTTTGGCTTGGGCTTGTTTCTCCTCGAGACGCCTGATTTGTTCGGTGTTCCTACGATTCAACCTCTGTAAGGGGGAATAGGGGCCACATTCACAAGAGATCCAAACATTAAGAGGTCGTCTCTCAGAGATCAAGTCCTTCACCCTCTGAACCCCTTGTTCAGTAGTGAGGTCAAAACCATTGAAGAGGGGAACACCTCAAGGCGGAATACCCTTGTCGCTGCGCTTCCTTCGAGAGGATGCTATCTTCTTCGCACGCTACTTCCACAAGTAAAGGCCTATCAATACCCACAAGTTGTTGAAAAGATTCACTATAGGGGTTCCTATCTTCTTTCCATTGGTGGGAAATATACTTGTGGCCCGAGTGACAAGACTGCACATTGCAGGCGTGGAAGTAAGCATCCTCCTCATCAATGAGATCATGATCCGAAAGGTCCGGGGGATCATCTAGGTCTCTCTGCGGCTCTTGACATGGACTCGGGACTCGATCAACTGGTGTTCCAGTTCGCTTCGCTCCTTCTTCAGCTGTTCGATCATCACCTGAGCTTCCGCTAGCTCCTTGTCCTTGGAGCTGGCCGAGCCCACTGACTTGGGATTCTTGTCCTTCACCTCCTTGCGCTGAGCCACGGAAGAGCTCGGTCCCTTCAAGGAGATGGGGCTCTGATGATCGTCCACACATTCCTCCGCAGCATTGGAGTCCAACCAACTTGCCAGGCGAACAAGTCTCCAGTGGGGGGAGTCGGAGGTGTCGACCACCCATCGACAGCAGGCCGGATGGGCTTCCTTCAGCTGGCGGTACGTCATGTTCCCGTGCTTGCCGAAGCCGACCAGGTCGGTAGAATTCGGGAGGTAGCGCAGGGTGATCTTCTCCTCGCCGAGGTTGAACAACCGGGAGATTGTGGCATGCTCTGGGATCTGAATATCGCGATCCGTCAGGAATGCTATCAAGGTGACCTTCTTGGCGGAGGCCTTCTTGAGCTGAGCCATCTCCCCCTCGAGAGTCTGGATCTTGCCCTCCTTCTCGGCGTCCTTCAGCTCCGTCAGGCGACTGCGCAGCTGAAGAACGGTCCAAGTCGATGGCGCCTGCTCTCCGTATCCCGCGAGCTTCTTCAACAAGTCGCTCTTGGTGGCCATTGTGAGCTGTGGTCACCGAAGGAGGGGAATGCGAAGGAGGAAATTGATGATCGAGATCTTGCCGAGCCGAAGACTTTGAGGAAGATTCACTGATCAAGGCTGAGAGGTCACTCCAAGGTGCTGGCTCAAGCACGCAAGTTGCCGGTTGCTGACTGGACACAGCATCAACATCTTCATTAACACCATCAACAAAACATTCGTGTTCATGATCACAGAACTGGCAATGACCCAAATTTCGTGAGACAGACTGCAAGCCACACACTCTACACACATCACAAGCATGCTGCTCAGAGCTACTACTCCCCGGGGCAGAACGTCCATTTTCCCCTAGGGAGTCATGTCCCTACTCAAGGTGCAAATTGAGCAGCGGCTGAGAGCGCCGGCTAGCTTTGGAAAATATGTCATGAGCTAAGGGAAGTAACAAATGGCCATTATCCGCCGTCTCAAGCGGCACAATGGCATGGGGATCAACCTTCGAAAGAACACACTCGCCCACACCAAAATCTATAATGGCTCCTAGATTCTTCAAAGCCTTCACAGAGATCAAGGCAGGCTGTGCAGGAGTATCATGGACATGCAACTCCATCCGTCCCACCTGGTCTGCGAGGTCAACCTGAAGCTGAACAGTGGACACGCGTTCCTTGCGCTGACCGTTACCAAACTTGAAGGTCGGACGGTTCTCGGGCAAGACGGTCACACGGTCACGGCCATACTTCTCCAAGTTGACCTTCATTATGGCTTCCATCGCGTCGATGGAGGCGAGACTTGCCGTCGCGCCGCAATCCACTATGCCGAGTCCTCGTTCGAGAGCCTCATGCTGCGAGACCATTGCTGCTTCAACAGAGAGGCTCTGTTCTTGCCCAGCATGGAATGCGAACTCTGAAGTCTCTGTGGCAACCTTGACATCCTCCATCTTCTTTGGGCATCCCTGCGTCAAGTGCGGCCCTCCGCACTTCAGGCATTTCAACGCTTGACCGTCACGGCCGGACTTCCCACTGGCTGCACCCTTGCCCTTACCCTTCACTGGGTAAAACTTGCGGTTGAGCTTCACCTGGTGCTGTCTCCAGCGAGCGTCCTTCAGCGTGCGCTTGTGCTGCTGAATGGCCTCCATTGCTTCATCGATCTTCTGTTGCTCTTCCTGGTAGGCTGCGTAAGCCTCTGGCTCACCATCTGGATCCGGAGTGTCCTCTGTGGCCTCAAAGTCGGCTTCATCGCCGGAGTCCTCCTCCACGAACATGGCCTGATCCTTACGCCGGTCCCGGCGCATCAGATCCTCATCAGCCCACTGTTCTCGCAAGGCCCGGGACACCGAAGCGACAGAGAACTGTCCACGGATCGCTGCCAGGATATTGGCCCGTTCATGAGCATCCAAACCGCTCCTGTGGAGCAGCAAGAATATCACCAGAAAGTCCGGCAGGAAGTCGCAATCATCCTCCACATGCCAGGTCTCTGGCGGAGCATACTCATTCTGCCACCAATCCTGCGTCTTCCTACTTGACCACCCAGAAGACCACCACTTCCAGTCAGTCCAGGCACTATCGGTCCAGCTGTCCTGGGCATCATCCTCTGGGTCGTCGTCGTCTGTCCGCAGAAGACCGTTCTCGTCAAAGATGTCACTGCCTCTCTGACTAGTGGCCTCAGTCTCCCGCTCAGGCTCTGTTCCCGTCGACGAGCGGCCAGTGGAGGCTGTCTTACGCCTGCTCGAGGCACCACCTCCAAACTCACGCTGAACTCGCTTCAAGGAACGAGAGGCCTCCCACAGGGCTTCGCTGTGGCGATTTATCCACTGGGTCATGGTTTCTTGCTTCCGCCTCCGCATCTGGAAGAAGAACTTGCTAACCAACTGAGACGCCTGAACCAGTGAGGGTCGCTCAATCGCTTGCTCCAGATAGTCCAGTAAGGCATAGACTCCTCAAGGCTGGGCAAGCCATTGAGGATCCTGAAGGTTCTTCTTTCTCACAATGGTTCTGGCAACGCCCTGCAGCTCCTTGGCCAGTCGCGGCCCTGCCAAGTACCTCTTGTGAGTCTCAAAGGTGAACAGATACGTCAAAGCCTCTTCCCGAAAATACGGAAGCAGTTCCGGAGTACCATCGAAGATGGGAATCCCATCTTTAGCAGTCCTCTCTATACCGCTGGCTGTCCGCAATGGCTTTTCCATACTTTGGTCCCTGGATCACACGTATGCTAAGCCCAAGGGCGTCGCACACACACGCCCGACCACTCTAGGCAACCGGGCTCCGCTTAACCATGAAAGATCCTAAGATCTAAAGCGCTGGAGCTAGCACAGATGCACACTCCTACTTTTGCTCACTCCCCGAAGAGCCTCGTGCTGCGCGGAAGCATCCTGATCGATGAAATCGCAAGGGTTTAGGGTCTTGGGTCTTGGGTCTAAACTCCTTAAAGGGGAAAGGGGGTTATATTGGCAATTATATAGGGAGCGTTATCGTATGTTATCGGGCTTATCGAGGGGGAAACTAGGAGTTTAGATTAAGGCTCAAATCTATAGGACTTTTGCTTGAGTGGCCTTGCAGGCTTCCATCCCCATTGAGAAGGCTGGGACGGGGTGCGCCATCTGCAGGGCTTGAAAGCATCCAAAGCTTCCATGCAGCCATGGCCACACTAAGCACCCACCGTCACCAAGCAGCAAACAGGCTGCAACAGAGCTTAACCAGCTCTGCTTCCTTCAGTTCTAGGTGCCACACTATATACTTTGTTTTCAAAAAACCAATGCTTTGAGCCCAAAACCCTATATACCCCAAACCCCATATACGCTAAACCCTACATACCCTAAACTTGGCCCTAAACCCTACCCTATATACCCTCTATACCCTCTATACCCTCTATACCTGATCGACCCTGGACACATGTGAAGGCCCTGAGCCCCTATGGCGATGTCCTCTTAGCCTACGAGATGAACGGCGAGCCGCTGCCGAACGAGCACGGGGCGCCTGTGCGGGTCATTGCCGGGGCCTTGGGATTGCCATGTTCTTGCTGGCCCTTAGAAGGGAATATTCATAGGGGATAAGACATATATCTGCTAATATGTAGATATGTTTAGGGGTTAGGCCTTGGGATGCTTTGGTTTTGCATGAGCCATAATGTGGGGTCCTGATTAGTGTCGGCCCCCCTTTCCTCCCACAAAACAACAATAGGTCCCTAATTAGTGTAGAGGGGGGCTCAAACGAATCTGGATTCTAGGTTTAAATGAAATTCAATAGGAGGGATCAGGATCGTCTCGGTAATAGATCAGAAGGGTTTTAGAAGGCATTTAACGAGGTTTCTATTGAATTATTTTTACATTTTTCTGGCTCGGCAACTTCGCACAATTAAGGGCCCGCAAGACAAATTAGGGGGGCTGAATATTTTTTTGGCGAAGCTTCGCACAATGAAGGCTCCTCACACCAGTTGCCGTTTAACATTAATCTAAGCTCCTTGGTTTACGGTTTAAGGTTTAGGGTTCCTCTTGCTGGTTCGTAGTAGGGAATAAGGGAACATAGGGGTATAGTGTCGGGTTATAGGGATAATGAAAAAGAAGCTGGAAACTACTAGTTAGGGTACGGTTAGTAGGGAATGAGGGAATATATTTTGAAAGGGATTTATTCCATTACTCCCTACTAAGTACCAGTAAGTCTTGTGTACACGAAAGTTTCGAAAATGTGAGGGGTGCAGAGTATATTAAATTATATTACAATGTACTATGGTCTGTACTCTAGCATTCTGGATGACAGGATAGTGAATACAGCGTATCAACTTATACTTATTTTGACTATATTCTACACTTTACTAGAAGCTTCCTTCTTCGAACCTTCGCTTCAGGTCCCCGGCGTGGTGGGGGTGCGGAACGTGACTGGGATGCTGTTCAGGAGCTTAAATTGCGTTACCATGATTTTTAGCGTTTCCTCCTTATAGTAACTCATTTTAAGTTCCTTCCCTTAGACCCTAAACCCTGGGTTGAACCCTAAACCCTATATTCTACAGCAACCCAGGTGAAGTGGGTCGGGCGCGTAGTGGCCTCCACCGAGGAGGCTGAGGGCCCCTGGCAGAGGGGCCTTGCCTACAAAGGCTTTTCGCCCATGGTCAAGGCTCGCTCCTACTACTATTGTATTGTAATATTACGATTATACCAGTTCTATTATATTATATTGTCACTATTATGATGACTGCTTAGGGTTTAGGGTCAAGGCTGACTCCTACTATTACTTTTAATCTGTTGTTTCTATGCTTGTTGTTGTTAGATCGCCGGATTTAAAGGGCTTTGGCTAGAATGGAGTGAGGAAATGGGATGTACGGGATATATCATTGCGGATTCTTTAGATGCGGATCCGCTCCTCCATTCCCAAATTACTAGCCAAAGGTAGATAGCTCCTTAAAAAAGGTTTTACGAAAAATGCAAGTGTGTGCCGCCGTTCAGGAGCTGCAGGGTATCGACGTGGCGCCGGGCTAAGCCCACTGCAGAGACCTGAGCTGTGCGCTCTCCGTGCTTGTGGTCTGCGTGGGTTTGAGGAGAAGATTCCGTCCATGCACGAACTGCCCGTGCAGTCTGCGATTGTTAGCCCCAAGCCGGGCAGCACCACGGAGCTTGACGACCTGGAGGCCATAGCAACACGAGCTCTTTGGGTACACATGGTCATCCACCTTGCAAGAATTCCGAGATTAGACCCCTCATTTTCGAGAAACTCCCTGAACAAGAGGTCAGGGGCTTCGCCTGGAGTGGTGGTGGCCGGGGCATCGTGCGCGTGGACGTCTCCATAGACGAGGGGAAGACCTGGGTCACAGCCGAGCTGGCTGATGGCAAGGCTGTCTACAATCTGTGGAATAGCAAGTATAGTAGCAAGAACAATAGGTAGTAATGCTGGAAATGGCCATATAAAAGCAATAATGGTAATGTTTCACATCCTGGCTTTACCGTGATCATGCAGGGTGAGAAGGTAGTTTCTCTGCCTTTTGGGTCTTGTTTGAGTCATGGTTGCAAGTTCTGTCCTAAACCCTACACCCTTGAATCCTAAACGCTATGCTCTTGAACCATGAATCCTAAACGCCTGAACCTTAAACTCTACAGCCTAAACCCTTTAACCCTGAACTGCAAGTTCTTTCCAGGACCAGGGGTACAATCGGGCCTGGGCTTGGACCTTCTGGGAAGCATCAGTCGGGCCCTGAGGAAAAAACTTCAGCACTTCGCGTATCTTCTGTGTCAAGTTGACACTGGGGTTTAAGGTCTAGGGTGTAGCGGTTTTAGGGGTTTAGGGTCTTAGGGGTTTAGGGTTTAGGGATGGTGATGCTGATGATGATGATGATGATGATGATCATGATCATGATGTCGACTGATTGCTACTCCTCACTGACATGGCTGCTTCCAGTCTGCTGCAGGCATCAAAACTATCCATCACAATTCCAGTTGGGGGTACAGCACTCTGCAGCTGTTGCTCAATCTTCTTTTGGGGAATTGTCTCTCTTCCTTGTTGGTGCTCTTCAATGAACCCAGGTCCCGGTGCCTCCAGAGCTACAGGGCAAAGAGTTCACGGTCCTCTGCCGGGCCGTGGATTCAGCCTACAGCCACTTGTCGGTCTATAAACCCCAATATGAACCCACTATAATCCCAATGTAACCTCAATATAAACCCCATATAACCCCAATATAACCCCATATAACCCAATATGAGGCAATCTTGTGCGAAGTCCTTTTCCGTGTTGCTTGTAGATGTTGGAAGGCACGCAGCCTGAAAGACCAGAACCCTTGTGGCCGCCCAGCTGAAGAAGGGAAGCTATCTTACTGGACCTTAGTAGGGAATAA
Source organism: Symbiodinium pilosum (assembly GCA_905231905.1). Lineage (NCBI taxonomy): Eukaryota > Dinophyceae > Suessiales > Symbiodiniaceae > Symbiodinium > Symbiodinium pilosum. Next base: position 14,062 of record CAJNIZ010018613.1, read on the forward strand.
GGGAAGTATTTTCCCACATATTTCCCACATAATATGTTCCCATATTCCCTACTAAGAACCAGTAAGAAAGGGAAGCTATGCATAGATATGTTGTGCTTGATGCTCTTGCAATGCTTGTGGAAAATCAGGAATCTACGTGGCCTGAACTGCAACTGCTGGCATCGCGTTCCGATCCGGCACGCGGAGTGAGTTTGAATTGAGTGCCTTGAGAAGAAGCGGGCGCCAGTTTAGACGTGCCTGCTTGATAATGAACCCTTTGGCTCCTTGACATCCGTTCAGGGCCTGATTTGGCGCTGGGCTCTCCAGCATCGGCAAGGGCTGGTTTGTACAGGCTGGACGCTGCCCAGGGCTTTCCCTATCCGATCCTAAGCCTAATACGGGCAGCAAAACTCCAAGCACCGCAAAAAAGAAGTGCAAGTAACACTGCAGGATCTGCACCTGTGGCACCTGTGAACCCTCCAAGTCTGCCTTGAAATTCACGGCTCTGCAGCAGTCAGCTGTGAAGCTTAGAACCCTTTGCACTTCAGCATGGGTGCTGTACTGTGCAGCTGCTGCTGGGAGAGGGACGAGCAGGCAAGGCGTGCTCAGCCTGTTCTCAGCAAGGTATGGATTCGTGAAGTGTAAGATTGCAGCTCAAGGCCATGACAGTAATGATTGCCATTCGTGTAGGCCGTGCGAAAGCTACAGCCAATCTTGTTGACTGTTGTTTTACGCGCCATGTGCCACAGCCCAGCAACGAACAGAGCTCATTTTACAAGTTGCGATCCAGTCGGCCGTCGCTGAGACAACAGAGAGACTTTGAGAGGGAGAGCCAGAGGGAACAAAAAACACTTGAAGTTACACTGTCAAAGTAGAGGTGCGCGCCACCTCGGCATTGCTGAAGAATCGGGCGACGGAGAACCAGCGGCTCCTCGCGGAGCTTCCAAGCTGCATAAGAGTTCGAGCATTCTGATCCATCGGTATGGCGGGTTAAACGTCCTGCAAGCCGAGGTGCCGTTCAGACGCCCAGAAGACCCAGGTTGATGAGCCCAAGGCTAGACACATACCCCGCTAATTATCAGACTTGTTGTGTTCAGTGCAGTTTCCGTGTTCCAGAAAGTTGCGCGCTCCTCGTGTGTCTCCCGCCAAGCGGCCGGTGCTTTGACAGGGCACGGTAATACATGACCTTTAAGTAAGCATGTTTTCCACCTTTCATGAACTATTTCCAACGAAATCCATACACAGCTTGTTGGTGTTGACGGTGAACTCATTTCCGAGGCTACACTCCGGCCGTGACATCCTTTAACTTTAATGGTACGTAAAGATGAGAGGATCCTGGTTGTCATAATTGGAGCGGAGAAACCAAACTAGGCCTGGAATAGCAGTTGTTATCCTGCAAGGGAGGGCCGATGATGCTGTTAAGGCACTTCGCCATGAAGACGCCGATAATGGCCGGCGACAGCCTCCCTGTTGGCGAGATCCAGGTGCTGACCAAGTTGATGTGCATGCCCCACATCAACTTGGTCAAAGTGCACCTGGTGACCCTGACGCGGTCGCTGTGATGGAGCTCTGCAGCTCCGGCGACATGCGTGCCGCCCTACAAGCAGCTCACGACACTGGGGGGGACATGCGCCTTGCGGCACAGGCTCCTGGTATCTCGGCAAGTTATATGCTTTCTTCTTACCTATTGTCTTTGAAAGTCACAAGTTCACAAACTTGGAGGAAGATTTTTATTCAGAATTGGATTACTTGATGTTTGCTTCTTGAAATATCGCCGCTTTTTGTGCAATAATCCTCCAGACCATCATCACTTCTAATCTGCTCACGAACAAGAGGCTCTGGTAGCCGGCGTGGGTGCTGCACTTTGCAGCTGCTGCTGGGAGAGGGACGAGCAGGCAAGGCGTGCTCAGCCTGTTCTCAGCAAGGTATGGATTCGTGAAGTGTAAGATTGCAGCTCAAGGCCATGACAGTAATGATTGCCATTCGTGTAGGCCGTGCGAAAGCTACAGCCAATCTTGTTGACTGTTGTTTTACGCGCCATGTGCCACAGCCCAGCAACGAACAGAGCTCATTTTACAAGTTGCGATCCAGTCGGCCGTCACTGAGACAACAGAGACACAGAGAGTGATTTCCTCTCTGGGGCAGAGGCATAACTTGTTGCTTCCTTAACATACTCTTGAGTGGCTGATCCCTGAAGCGTGCATAGTTGCCAGTCAATTGCCTGTATCAGATAAATGCTATTCAACCGACATCCTACACCAATATCTCTCTGAAACTAGCCATAGTAGCCGTGAGTTGGGGTTGAGCCGCAGGCTGTCTATTTCGTTCTGGCATGCTGTAGTCTCACCCCTGCATCCTGCTTGCGCACATGTCAACATTTTGCTGTCTGTAGTTCAGGGGTTTTGCTAGTTGTTGAGCCTTCTCCCAGTGATGTGCGCAACAATGCTCCAGTCGGAGAGGGGGTGACGGCAAAAGTCAGCAAGAGCAGTGCACAAGGGGATCTCGGGCTGTATAAGCTCTCAGTGTGTGCTAGGCCAAGGTGAGGCACTGCTCGATGCGATAACTGCCCCTGCATTCTTTGCCAGCAGCGCAAGGGTCTCGGGCTGAAGGTAGCTGCACCCTGCCCTGAATAATGCTGGAGGCCACATGTGCCCCCACTTGAGGTGGGAGTTTGTCACGCCGGGGGTAGTAGCGATGTTGCTTTCAGGCCTGGATGCAAGGGACTACGTGCACTGAGTATTAGTGATTGGGGGCTCCATAGTGCATTCTCTTTTCTTCGTGTCCGGGAGTGAAAGTAAGCATCGGGGCCTGCCACGGTTCGTTGCCGAGACCGCATCCTGTGTGGGGCACTGCCCCAGCCTCCTCCCTTGGGAGGAGGTAGCACAGTGAGAAGAAGAAAGAGAAAGAGAAGGAGAGAGAGAGAGACAGAGGTGCCCCCGGGGGGGTCTTCTGACATTTCCGTAGAGCCCTGAAGGCGACAGGTGCTTCCCAGAAATGCTGCCCGTCGCCTGAGGCCGTCGTGCGTGGCCCTGAGGTGGTGTTCTTGCCACGTCAACGGCAAATATAGACTCGTTTCGTCCAAAAGGGCGAGGGAAAGTGATGGATTGCACCGTTCTTGCACACCGCGCAGCTCTGCCAAAGTCTTTGTCCAAGCGTTGCCAAGTACGTACCAAGATTTACGGTTTCTGCAGCTTATTGACAGCCACTCTGCGGAGCGTTGCGCGGCTCAAGGCACAGATCTGGCATGGCAAAGGTTCTCCTTAGTCTGAGCCTATGGTCCTTTGTGCATGCAGACCAGCTGTCATGCACACCCCCAATTGATGGGACCGGTGCCGACGCGTTGAAGGTGGCTTTCCACGCAATGACCCAGAAGGACATTTGCCACCTCCAGGATCCAAGATTTGATGATGATCGGATGGCCAACTACTGCAGCGCCTTCTGCGCGACGAATGGACAGACCTCTGGCCCGCCCTTGCAGGTGGGATTTTTTCTCGAAATGCTCTGTAGGTCTGTGATTCTGGGGTGCCCGCCAAAACGAAGCCTACATACCGAAATGAAGACCAACTCAGGTGGGGACCGCTCAATTCGGCTTCAACTTGAAGGAGATGAAGTCTATTTGCACGGATGTGGCCCACTCCAACCGCACACTGGAGCGCGAACCTGCTGCTACCTGTATATACGCATGAGCTATATATAGTTTAAATTCGGGGCTTATATAGGGATTATATAGGGGACTACAATAAAGGTTAT
>CAJNIZ010018613.1:23392-39039 GCA_905231905.1 Symbiodinium pilosum
GAATTTAGAACAGCCCCCATATATCTATCCATCTATCTATCTGTCCATAGGTCTGTAGCTGATGTGAAAAGGTCGATACAATTGATATGTGTGTACCTAGATGAGCAGGTGGCCTTCTCCAGCACCATGGAGGCGGACTCATGCCATCTGCAGGAGTCCAGCGCAGACAAAACTACGGGCCTCTTTTCTGGATGGTTTAGGGTTTTAGGGTTGGGGAGGATCAGAATATGGTCCAGACTGTTTTTTTAACAGTACATGCCCAGACTGTCTGGGCTTTGTCTTCCAGAGCCATTCTCGAGAGCTCCCACCAATGTCATTTAATCCTTCAAGCTCAATTTGGCTTTGGCTCCAAAGAGATTTCTGCCACCTTCCACCTACCACTCTAAACCAAACACCACAAAACCTTTGCTCCCCCAAAATACCTCAAGGGCCCTCGACCGCAAACCTTCAACCCCAAACCCTGAACCAGGAGCCCAAAGTGGAGAACGCGCAAATGCGCACGCAGTGTGATGCCTTCTGCGAGGGCCAAGGCGTCTCGCTGCTTATCGGCTCGCAGACCTATGGCTTCTGCCTCAGAGCTTAGGGACCTGGGTTTGGGTTGTATGAGCCATAGAGGGGATTACTATAGGGCTTCTGCCTCAGCGTTCCTCAAATCCCTAAACCCAGAGTTTAGGGGCCTTTGGGAGGGACCCCGGCAGCTTATGGAGGTAACACGGTGACTACCGGGTTAAAGAGGGCGGTTTAGGGTTTAGGGTGGCTTATGTGGGGTAACATGGTGACTACCGGGTTATATGAGCCAGAATCACCATATTCTTAACTCCTTAAATCAACGGCGGCTTATATGAGGGGATTGTGAAAGGGGCTATTAAGGGGGATGCTCAGAGTTTAGACTACGGTTCATATAAGGGCTAGACAAGGACAAGATAGGGGGTTGGCCCTTTCCAGGTGATTTAAGGGGTTTCAGGGAGGTTTGAAGGTCTTTAGGTTTGAGGCCTTTGGGGTCTAGGGGTTCAGGATTGCAGGAGGGGGATTTCAGGTTTGGAGGGTTTAGTTTAGGGGTGTTGCGTTCTGGGTGAAGAATTTGGGATTCAGGGAGGGTCGGTTCAGGTGTGTGAGTGCCTGGGGGATTATATCCTAAACCTTAAGCCTAAACCCTAAACCCTATAGGGTTTTTGGGAAGCCAGCCCTGTGGGGGGACCACTTCTCAGGTTCCATGTGGTTTGGGATCTCAGAATGCCCCATGCCATTTTTCTCCTAAAAACCTTGGACTTCTGAGGCTTCAGTTTGTCCGCCTCTGAGGAGATTTGCCTGCCGCCGCTGGGGGTCCTGAAGCACGATCCGGAGACTCGATGATTAGGAATTAGGGGTTGTAAGGCACAAGGGGTTAGGGGTTAGGAGGGTGTGTTGGGGGTCTATAGGATTTGGGTTTGAGGTTGGCGGTCTAGGGCTTAGTTTTTAAGGGTCTGTGGTTTTGCGGGAACTCGTCAGTTCCACTGAGGTACATTTGAAAACTAGCTTGTGTTTCTGAAAAGTTGAAGCCTCCCTTCACAGAGTACGAGGTTTCACTAGATTCCCTGAATTTGCATGGTGCCTTTTTGCTATGCTTGGGTTTCCTAGATTCGTTGTGTTTCCTCCCTTTTAATTACCCAAACCCCAAACAGGAGAAGCTCCGAGAGTGTGGGAGCTGGTCAAGTGCCTTCCGGGAAATTGAGGCGGGAAGTTCGTGAGGATTTAGAGTTTAGGGTTTGGGGTGCAAAGTATATAGCCTAAACCCCGAACCCGGACAGTGGTTATTGCGGGTCCTTCCCGATACCCTCAACCCTAAACCCCAAACCCTAACCCCAAGATGCCTTCCCTCAAGGTGAAGACCTCCCAATTCATCGCGCAGCTGACAGTCTTCCGAGCGACCCAGTCACTCTACGTGGCCACGCTTCGGAACATCACCTCGGAAATCCAGGCTTTCCGCTCTACATGTTTAAGACGCCAACAGATACATCGGTTTCTTAAAATTAGGAGTATATTCTTGGAGGTCCCCATAGTAAGGACCATTCAATTATCTATAGGGGCCTATGTTGGAGGGGTGGCAAGACGATACAGCAACATACTGGCATACTACTATACTACTTTAACATGGCATCGGCGGCTTCCATTCATGAGTGAGCTTACGCAGAGGACTGTAATCCTTATCGTGGGAACTCCTCACAAAAGTAGCTCCCCCCCCCAATGTTTTGGTAGACAATGACCTTGATCGACCGCGCCAGCCAGGCCTACGTTGCCAGCCAGGAGTTCGCGGTGACGATCAGCCGAGCAGTGGACAAGGTTGGGGTGCTGACGGCCGCAGTGAAGGATCGACGGATGTTCCAAGAAGGGGTTAGGGCCTTACAGGGCCTTAGGGCTCGGGCACCCCTGAAAAAGGAATTTCCAAAAGGAGACCATCTCAGTAGTTGGTTGAAAGGCAACAGCTTTGCCATCTTTTGAAGCTATTCGCACATGCGCGGATTGACTCTGTTCAGGAGCGACTGGAGGCCGCAAGCACAGCGCTGGTGGAATCAGATCTGCGAAAGGACTGAGCTCAACAAAGTTGGCCTGGGCTTGGGGGTCTGTTGTGTGGGACCCCCCATAACAAGGATTGTCCTCATTGGTGGGCATCTATAGATCCATCAGGGGACATGCCCATGTTCTCTCCATCAAGCACAGCTGCCACTTTTTTCAAAAAAGAAGTATCTTTAGCTAACGTCACGCCAGGAGATCGCCACTCTGCGATTAAGGGCAACAGCCTTGCAAGCGTCGCTTGGAACCAACATCCCGCTGATCGAGCGCTTCCTGTCCGAGTGCAACGACCTCCACGTCGGCGTGGGGCCTTCTGGGGAGTACTTGCTGGACATCTGCGCGCAGGAAAATGCAGCATGCCTGGAGAATCCCCAGTCCGGCCACGTCACCTGCTGCTGTGCCTTGCCTCCCTGAATCCCAAAACATAAGGAAATTCAAGCTGTTTGGCTGTCTGGTGGCAGAGTGTCCTGACTTAGGTGCCTACCACCCCTTCTCCTCTTTCGGCAACGTGCCCCCGGCCGCGCTCATCAACGGCATCGCGGGCTTTGAGGGTTGGGCCCGCGTGGCCGCCGGGCGGCTCTTGCAGGGCGAAGGCGAAGGCGTCCTGGACATCTGCGCGGAGTCCTGGACCGAGGCCGCTCCCAAAGTGGCCGAGATCTACGCGAAAGTCTCGGAGACCGGGGAATCCGACGTGGTCACGGCCCGGGCCCAGGCCATGAAGGCCCGAAGACCGGAAGGGGGGCGAAAGTACATGCAAAAACAGTTTTCATGGGTCAAAAGCAACCTCTATAGGGGGCGAAATGAGATCCGAGGCGCAGTATGGCAGCGCCTATTGCGGCTTTCCCCTGGACGCCTTCCAGGGCACTGACAATGATGGCGTCTTCGGTTCGGTCAATGTTGCCCAGAGCTGGCAAGCTCTGTTGCCCGTTGCGTTGGCAATGAGTGCACAATTCGTTGGAGAATTCTAGGGTAATGTTCCCTCGGGAGCATGACTGCTGTGGGCTGTGATCTCCACCATGTGGACCGCCAAGCGGACCGCATGTTGGACAGGAACAGCCGCTGAACCGCGAAGCGGATTTTCCCTCAGATCATTAGACCAATACAGATCATGAGACCCCCATGATAGAAGCTGTATGCCGAGTTCGCAGCTAAGTCACCCTTGATGTTTGTGACGGTCACTCGCTTTTCAACACATGATTGAATGCTTTGTCCTGGACAACGTGGTGTTCGTTATTTCCAGGCGAAACAACCAACTTGGGGATGGGGGCAAGAATGAAGCATCAGGCAGCATGTTAAGTATTCCAAACGGAGCTTCGGCAGAGGGATGATTTCGGTGGATCGACCAGAGCTTGTGGATGCAGACGGTGGAATACACCAAGTACACAACATGATGCAACTGTAGCATGGAATTAAGCATCTCTACAGGCACTATAGGATGCTTGTGGCCAGTGCCCCGCTGTGCGTTGCCGGGAGCCCCTCCCCTTGCCTGGGCCGCCACCGCCGCAGCCGAAGCCAAAGCCGCCAAAGGCTTGGCTCACCTTCGGCCCTCGCGCCCCTGGCGCTGGCGCTTCCACCGCTGGCGCTCAGGGCCCACGGGGCGCACGGGGCCTGGGGCTCCAAGAGATTTCAAGCAGAATGTTTTTCGAAGCTGCTCCAAGCTCAAGTTTGGCCCAGGCTCCGGAAGCATGCACGGGCCCACTCCGTGCTGCGCCGGGCAGGCATGTGCTTGAAAAGTATCACGCAGGAGAAGCTCTCATCCTTGGAGTTTGGGGGAAGGAGCTGATGTGCGGGTGGTCACGTACAACGTGCTCTCGCCCACGCTCTGCTCGGCGCGCCGCTTCCCCTACTGCCGTTCAGAGGCCTGCCAAAACAAATTCTGGCATTCCGTGGCTTTTGTCTATAATGCAGACCAATTGCCGCAGCAATGGAGAATTACATGGAGAAGAACATGAACGATGAAATAGGATAATTACAGAGGGATTATGTGGGGACAAATACGGGGTATAAGGGGACATTACATTATGCAATGATATGGAGACTCAAATAAGCTTTCGTCTAAATTCCAAGTGTCCCCCTGAATAACCCCTATAATATATATATATATAATTCCCATATAACTCCCTTTAGAGAGTTTGGACTATAGCTCAAATGAACAGAGCATGGACCATGAACTGCAAACTGGATTTCTGCGGAGGATCTCGTGGAACCAGCCCGACTCTTGGCAGAGCAGTTTTTTGCCCAGGGTTGATTATATATAGGAATCATATAAATATACATACACATATATATAGAGAGAGAGAGAGAGAGAGCGGTCCAGCTTAGCCCGAAGAAGAAGAAGAGAGAGCGGTTTTTCTCTAAATCTATGAGGGAGGGGTTTAGGGTGTTGGAATGATATTGCCCCCCAACAGTGGAGAATCAAATGGAAAAGAATATGGAAAGTTACGGAGCTGTGAGTATAGTCGTAATTTATGGAGCTTCACGGTGTTTTTTTGAAGGGGCGTCCCCTAAACCCTAAGCCCCCGCGAGTATTTGGTCAGCCAAGGATGGCAGCGCGTTGTCGCCCAGCCGGGGACCTTGAACCTGGGCAAGGGAGGAGGGCGGAAGAAGGAATAGTTCTTGCAACAATAGTAATAACAATAGTAGTAACATTTGCTACAATGATAAGAAGAATAGTAAGAATGGAGTAGTGGTAGTGGTAGTGGTAGCAGTAGCAGTAGCAGTAGCAGTAGTAGTAGTAGTAGTAGTAGGAGGAGGAGGAGGAGGAGGCGTAGTCGTCATAGTCATAACAGTAATAATGTATTTGGTAGTAGTAAACATTGTAGCATTAGTGACCGTAATAATCGCGATGTGAGGCTGGAGGCTTCGATGTCCGACGCGATCCCTACAGAGCTCCACTCAGACTTGTTCCACTCAGACTTAGTGACTACTTGACTCCGGTCTTATCACCCTACTTATTATCCCCTAAATGTCCTTATGGGGGTGCCCCGATTATAAGTAGGCTTACTAGCCCAGCAGTTTGCAAGTAGCTGCTGCCTCAGCGGCAAGCGCCTCGTTGAATGCACTGAGGTGATCTGCCTGCAGGAAGTGGATGAGCACTGGGCGGGTCGCTTACACAGCTACTTCCAGAAGAAGCACTGGCACTTCGTTGCTTGGAGAATGGGAGATAGGCGGGTTTCCCCAAATTGTTGGGTACATTTTGGGGGATGCTCTTAGAACCAGGGTTATAGTATTTAGTGTTTATGTTGGGTTCCCCTATTTAGGTAGGGAAACTACCATATCCCCTGGCTGCTTCTGCTTCTCTGGCATCTGAGGCTTATGCCATGACGCCCCAGACGCATCTTGACATATCTTGGTACTGCGAAGCGGAACCGCTCATCATGCGGGAACCTAAAAACAGGGAACCCAAAAAACTATAGAATATAGGAATAGAAGGATCTGGTAGGTGCATTTTTACTGTACTCCTGCTATATTCTTTAAGTTCCCTGTTTGGCGTTCCCATTTTGCTCCCTTTACTTTGAAACCCTGCGTTTGGGTAGACAACATTTGTACTGCCAAGGTATTTCCCGCCTATTGGTGTGGCCTTGGCCTTTCCAAGCGATCTTGAACTGGAGGCTGGCACTCCTTATCTATCCAGGCGGTGTTCTCATTTTTAGCCTAAGGATATCAGAACGACATGTAGAATGCCGAGCCGCCCTACATCCCAAGTTCCACCCCTCTACTTTAGGGGTTCAGGGTGGGTTCCTGACCCCTAAACCCTAAACCCGTCCATACCCATCTCAAGCCCAAAGGGAGACTCGAACCAGGAGATGGCGATGGTGCGGCCAGCAGATCAGTTGTACCTAACCCAGAGCTGACGAAGTTGCTCCTTGCTTGTAGAGAATGAAGGCTACTGGGGTTGGTCTAGAGTAGATGTCTACAGGCTCTATTGGTGTAATTTTAGGGTTGTGTTGGAATTATATTGGGATAATTGAAAACGAAATGAGGGTTTTGGGTTTAAGGGTTTAGGGTTCAGTAATATATGGGAAATGCATAGGGCCACAAAGGATTAACTAAAGTCATGGTGATTGTTTCTTTCCTTTCGTACCGTCAAGAGGCAAGCACAGTCCGGCAGAGTGTGGCAAGTCATGAACAGATGAGAAGGCGGATGTGTAGAGAACGACATCCGGAATCCGTTTGTGAGCACCCTACTCAACATGAACTATAGTCTACGCTCCCTCAAGGGGGTTATATGGGGACTTATATAGGGGAGTATTATAGGGTTAATTGAGGGGGATACTAGGAATTGAGTCTATAGCCCACGGGAGTTTGGTTCTTTAACCCACAACGCAACACGCAAAAACGAATTTCGAATGGGTGTTGACCGGCTAGAAACAATCAGCTATTTCTTGCAAATACCCACAACACAACAGGCAACATAGAATTCGGATGGGTGTTGACCGGCTAGAAACAATCAGCTACTCCTTGCAAATGCCCACAACACAACACGCAAAAACGAATTTCGAATGGGTGTTGACCGGCTACAAACAATCAGCCATTTCTTGCAAATGCCCACAACACAACACGCAAAAAGGATTTCGAATGGGTGTTGACCGGCTAGAAACAAACAGCCATTTCTTGCAAATACCCACAACAGAACATGCAACATAGAATTTGGATGGGTGTTGACTGGCTACAAGCAATCAGGCATCTGCAAATACTCACAACTGACCGGCTACAGGCAATCAGCTACTCCTTGCAAAAAAGATCACCACACAACAGGCAACATAGAATTCGGATAGGTGTTGACCGGCTACAAACAAACAGCTTTTTCTTGCAAACGCCCACAACATGCAGAAGCGCATTCGGATGGGTGTCGACCGACCTTACAAACAATCAGCTATTTCGTGGCAATGCCCGCGACACAACATGCACAAGCGACCTTGGATGCGTGTTGACCGACTTTACAAACAATCAGCTATAGTTGTTTGGCAGTGCCCACAGCACAACACGCAGAAGCGAATTCGGATGGGTGTTGACCGAGGAGACACAATCAGCTAGTCCTTGCAACAACCCACAACACAACACGCAAAAGCGAGTTCGAATGGGTGTTGACCGGCTAGAAACAATCAGCCATTTCTTGCAAATACCCACAACACAACATGCATCAACATGCAACATAGAATTTGGATGGGTATTGACCGGCTAGAAACAATCAGCCATTTCTTGCAAATGCCCACCACAACTTGCATCATAGAATTCGGATGGGTTTTGACCGGCTACAAACAACCAGCTATTTTTTTGTAAATACCCACAACAAGAATTTCGAATGGGTGTTGACCGGCTAGAAACAAACAGGCATTTATTGCAAATACCCACAACACGACAGGCAAAAGCGAATTCGGATGGGTATTGACCGCCTAGAAACAAACAGCGATTTTTTGTAAATGCCCACAACACACCAGGCAGCATAGGATTCAGACGGTGTTGACCGGCTGGAAACAAACAACTATTTGTTGCAAATGCCCACAACACAACACGCAGCATAGAATTCGTAACAGGCAACATAGAATTTACACCGGCTACAAACAATCAGCAACACAACATGCAACGCAGAATTCGGATGGGTGTTGACCGGCTACAAACAATCAGCTACTCCTTGCAAATACCCACAACACAACGCGCAAGAGCGAGTTCGGATGGGTGTTGACCGGCTACAAACAATCAACTATTTCTTTCAAATACCCACAACACAATAGGCAACATAGAATTCGGATGGGCATTGACCGGCTACAAACAATCAGCTATTTCTTGCAAATGCTGTGGTGCTATTAATTACTCCATTTTGAAGCGCTTAACCTTCCAAAGCCCCCTTGACACACTAACCTCCAAAGCTCTACATAGATGACTGGACCATCCCCAGAAAGAATTGAAGCTCATCAACCCCTGGCCCTAGTCTGGGTTGCTGTGAAGGCACTTCACTCAAGTTACCGTAACATGGGCACAGAGTAAATCATAGAGTTTCCATACTATAGTAGCTTCACATAAAATCCTTAACAGCAACCTAGTAGTATCCCGCCCTAGGAAGCTGGCGCCCCGTCAGCTGAGCCGCTGGCAGCGTTTCAAGGCCACTGGGATCCCGAAATCGATCCAAGACCAGTACCTACGAGCCCTGAACATCCTACACGCTGGCCCCTAAGCCCTTTACCCAGAGCCTGAACCTCCCTATAAACCCTTAAACCCTAAACCTAACCGTTTAACCCTGAACCCTAACCCGAACCTTAAGCCCTAAACCCTTGAACCTTACCCAAGCCTGAACCCGCGCATCAGGCCTTGTAGAGGTATCTTGGGGAAAGCTTCCGGCCGAGCAGCTTTAGGGGAACAGGATGCTCGGGGTTGAGGGGTTAGGGATGAGGTTTGCGGGCTATTTTTTGTTTTGTTTCGGGTTTAAGGTTTGGGGTTGAGGGTTTAGGAATGTCACCAGAATTGTTTCGCAGGGTTACGGGAGTCATTGTCAGAGGGGAATTTCGCGACATTCTTCAGCAGATTAATCCAGACATGACTGCTTTGACACGGTTGTTTGTTGTAATGTACCCTCTCCTGAATGGACAAAGGCCCTTTTCAACAGGACTGCAGTGTTTGTAGGTTTTTTTTGGGCTTCCATGACTTCCATGCTGGTCTGGACCCTAAACCCTAAACCCTATAGACCCCAAACACCACCAGCATGTCCTTCTTTGGCAGGAACGCCTGGCTTCCCTCAACCCATTCCACAGCAGCACTCCTGCCTGGGCAAGGGACGAGGACCCCGTGGAAGCTGTTCATTCTGTTAGGCTTTAGGGTTTAGGGCTTTGAAGAAGGTTCCAAAACTGGTAGCATGTAGTTATCCTGCCTGTCTTACATTCTCTACATGTCCTGCATCTTTTCGCTTATGTCTGCATGAAGGCTTTTGTGTCTGTGTCTGTGCATGTCTACATATGTATATATATACATATACATATACATATACATATATGTATGTTTGTCGTGTCCTGGCAGCTTCTTCACAAGTCCTCAAATGCTCCTCGACAGAATGCTGCGTCAAGAAACTTCCCACACAATGATAACCCACCGCAACACTCAAACGCTTGCTAGGTCCCTCACTCCACACAAGCAAGCCCAGCTCAAAGAAATCATTCCCAAATGAAGGGGTCCTAATTCTAGTCCTTAAGCTCTAGAATTTCTAAGCCCCATAACTCTTAAACCTGACGCCCTGAATCGCAAGCCCATGAGGCTAAGACAGGTCCACCTATCCTGGACAAACGGCTGACTGAGAAGCATGCAATCAGTTCAGAGGTCTAACCCTAAGTCCCGGTTTAGGGTTTAGGGGTTCAGGGTTTTAGTAGTTTAGGTTTTAGGGTTTAAGGTTTATGGGGTTTAGGGTCTATACACGCCTAACCCTTAACCATGGAGCTATAGGAATGCTTAAACCAGAGGACGCCTGGGCGCTGGCAGCTCGGAAACGGCGCCGAAGCTCAAAGATGTGGGTGGTTCTCAAATTGTGGGCTTGTATAATAACGCCACCCCGTGTGCTGCCTTGTGTAGGGTTCATTTCAAGGAGTAGCATTCCGCATATATATATATACACACATATACACAATTATAATGTGTGCATAACGGTTTAAATGCATGATAGAGACACACACACGTTTTTTGCCTCAAGCCGTCCTTTTGCAACGGATATGAGGCAAATAATGTCATTGCTTTCATGCTGACGGCAGCACGTAGCCAGGAACCGGATGCTGGCAGCCAAGCTCAAGGCGAGAACGCAGGGACGTGGGAAGCGGTTGACATCCCACCATGTGTCTACGTATGTATATATCCATGTGTAAATATATAATGTATATGTATATATACATGTCTCCATGTCTCTCGGCATATTAAAACCCAGAGGAATAGTGGTTGAAGTGATAGTAGCAGCAGCAGCAGCAGCAGCAGCAGCAGTGTTAGCACTACCTCTCGGACTAGTTATCCTAACCAAGCCCATACGAGCAGCACGATGCTGAGTCACTGCGAAGGCGTCAAAGCAAGCTTCTTCCTTGCTGAAAGGTGAAATCTGGCGATGGTCAGAGCTTCGTGGCGGCCACGTACCACATGCCATGCCTGTTTGATGTCCCTATACAAAGGCCGGCACACTCTTAGAAGCATGGGCCGCTTAGAGTCAACAACAGGAAGCAGCATGCATTTTTCCTTGAGAGAGTCTGAGAAAAGGGCCGAGGCTGTATGAAAGGTGTGTGAAACCTGCGGCGCAAAGGCAGGCGAAGGCCATTCATGCCGTTCTGCTGCGGGACGCTCTGAAGATGCGCTTTCCGGAGGAGAGGCCCTTCTAGAGGTAGAGGTAGAGGTTGTAATGGTCGTGGCAGGGCTGCTAGAATGAGCAGAAGCAACCAGGAGCAGCGGTAGGTTGAGGAGTAGGATGCACACGCCCTGTTACAGCAAATTACAGCAGCCGTAGTGTGCATCATCGAAATAATGGCCTTGACGCAAAATGGATTGGATAGCACCAACAACAGCAATTGAAATACGCTCGTGTATCACATGGGAGCTTTACAGATGCCTTCGCCTTTGTGTAAGGAGTCAGCGTTGGTCCTGGCCGGAGACTTCAACACGAAGCCTGAGGACCTGACAGTTTAGGGTTTTGGGTTCAGGGTTAATTGTTTAGGGTCTAGGGTTTACACGAAGGTTCTTCTTACTTGGTACATGCTCCCCGCTTCCACAAACACTTAGAGAAGACCCTCTGTAGCCCTAAACCATAAACCCCAAACCCGAAAACAACTTTTCCAGCGGTGGTCGATCTAGTGGTAATAGACGGTACTAGTACTAGTATTCAAACTGCTGAGATATGTCCGCTGTCTGCGGAACAAGGTTTAGGAGCCTTAGTAGCTCTGCATTTCGGACCTGAGAAGGGATTTTGAGGGTTTAGGGTTTAGGGTTGGAACCACTGAGAAACCTGCAAACTATTCGAGTTTAAGCGGCTTCACTGGTTGCACTGCACAGCACAGCACTTCCGGCTCATTAGTGGATTTCAAAGCCTTGGAAGCATGGTCTTGGAGCTTCAGATTCGTCAATTTAGATAACCAATTCAGGCTCCAAACTTGACGTTATAGCCGGAACCCCCAAGCAACTTTATGATTTTGACTCTGCAGCAGGTAACCATGCGAACTTGTCATGGGAGTAAGTCGGGAAGTTTCTTAGCATGATTCCCCAAGGCAAGCAATCCCGAAAATTTGTCTGAAACGCCACCACAGCTCCAAGGCAACCCAAAAACAACAAAGCGAACCTCTCCTTGACCTGGGCAGGATTCAGAGCTTGACTTGCTGAAAACAGGGAGGTTGCCGGAGTCGGATGTCCTTGGCCCTAGTCTGGGGGGGTTTATTGGGATATTCCCTGAGTCTAGGCTTTAGTGCTCAGGTTTAGGACTTAGCCCTTTAAATCGGTATTTAGGGAGATATAGGGATAATCCCTTCAATAACGGAGAATCAAATGGAACATCAAATGGAAACTGGGGATAGATTACTGGAATATTCCTCAGAATAGATATTTAGTCAGCATGCGGTTCGAGCTTGTGGCGTTGAGCCTTCTGAGACCCAGTCAGTCTGTAGCACTTGAGGTTTAGATTTCTGAGGGTTAAGTTTGGAGTGTTGCTCCATTGCTCACAAGTCCTCACATGCAGGGCCTCCGAGAATTAGGGAGAATTAGGGCGCTGTAATCCATTGCTAGTTCAGCAGCCCTTTCCCCTAAGTTACAGAATTCCATCCTGCTCCTTGTTTCCAAAACCCTGAAATCAGTATCTGAAACCTTGTGCAGACTCTGTTACCTCGAAAGCCTACGCCTAGCCCCAACCGAACTCCAAATCCTCAAGCCATTTTAGGGTTTGCTGGCTTATAGTCTTCTTGGGCTTAATCGTATGTATTCTGGACCGTAGTCCCGAAATAACCTTCTATAACCCATAAAAACTCAAGTCTTACAGGGATTCTAAATCTATGGCAGTTTAGGGGTTTGATCCAGCTGAAGGGACGAAACCCCAAAACTCCAAATCCCTAAACCCTAAACCCCTAAACCCTAAACTCTAAGGTAGCCTGGCCCCCTCCAAGGGAGGAGGGGCCAGACTTTGCCAGCTGGCAGAATGGGGCCTGGAACTCGATATGTCATATGAGCCACAATCTAAACTCCTCCCGAGGGGGTTGTATAGGGGATTATATGGGGGACTTCATATAGAAGTTATTAAACGGGATACTAGGAGTTTAGACCATGGCTCATGCGGGTGCTTTTCAAAAAAAACTAGGTCCTTTTTTGTGGGGTGTACCTAGAATAAGGACTACGATGGTTTGGGGATGTATCGGGGAGTTCCTCTTTTGCGGAAGGTGTGCCGGCGGATGAGGATTCTGCAGGGATTCATGTGAGTTTCCGAAAGCTCTGCATTGAGTAGGGGTTTCGAAGATTCAGACCTCTTTTTTTTGCAGGGAAGTGGGGTGGCACGGGGAACCCTAACCCTATTGAAAGACCTGGCATCCCAGGCAACACATCGGTGGCATGACTGCTCTTACCATGCTTCTGCATCTGGTAGTTGCCCAAATTTGTTGAAACCCTGATCCTCGGAGACCACATCTAGAATCCTGGTTTCCATTTCAGCTTCCATTTTCTTGTGCATCTGCTTCTACCCGATCCCTCAACCCAAAATAGAAGTTTCCGGTTGCATTCTTGAGTTTCTTTTCCATTTGATTCTCCTTTATCCTTAAACCCTATAGATAATGTTTAGAAGTTTCCATTTTCTTTTCCATTCCCCATATATACATACACACATATGGCTATATAACCTTACATATCCTTGTTATTCTGAATCCTTCATAGTAGCTTCCACTTTCTTTTCCATTCCCCTTACATATCCCTAAGCCCTACACCCCACACCCTAAACGTAGGCCGCCCGCCTCTGATCGTGGGCGGCGCGTAAGCCCTACCCTCGATTGGCGACACTCAACCTACCTGGCCCCGCCTCAAGGAGTTCTACTTGCAACCAATACCAGACGCATATGAGCTGAAGTCTAAACTCGTTTAGAGGGTCATACCGGGGCTTTTTTGGGGGACTACTATAGGGGACATTAATGGGGATACGAGGAGTTCAGACTATAGCTCATGTGCTTTTGGGAGGCCTGGGACTTCTGGAGAGGCCTTCACCCCGCGTCCTCCTGGCCAAATGCACGGTGAAAGAAGCGGCCTTCCTTCACCCCTGGTTTTGGTGGCCAAACGCACGGTGAAAGAAGCCCGGCCTTCCTTCACCCATGGTTTTGGTGACCAAAAATGGGGTGAAAGAAGCCCGGCCTTCCTGCACCCCTGGTTTTCAAACGCGGGGTCGGCCTTCATTCACCCCTGGTTTTGGTGACCAAAAACGGGGTATAAAAAGCCCGCCTCGCTTCATCCCTGTTTTTGGTGAACAGGGTGAAAGAAGCCCGGCCTTCCTTCACTCCTGGTTCTGGTGGCCAAAGTCAGGGTGAAAGAAGCCCGGCCTTCCTTCACTCCTGGTTCTGGTGGCCAAAGTCAGGGTGAAAGAAGGCCGGCCTTCCTTCACTCGTGGTTTTGGTGACCAAAAACGGGGTGAAGAAGCCCAGCTTTCTTCACCCCTGGTTTTGCTGGCCAAACGCATGGTGAAAGTTTCCCTGCCTTTCTTCACCCTTGGTTTTGGTGACCAAAAACGGGGTGAAAGAAGCCCGGCCTTCCTTCACCCTTGGTTTTGGTGACCAAAAACGAGGTGAAAGAAGCCCGGCCTTCCTTCACTCCTGGTTTTGGTGGGCAAATGCAGGGCGAAAAAAGCCCGGTCTTCCTTCACCCCTTGTTTTGGTGAACAAAAATGGGGTGAAAGAAGCCCGGCCTTCCTTCACCCCTGGTTTTGGTGACCAAACGCAGTGAAAGAAGCCGGGCCTTCCTTCACCCCTGGTTTTGGTGACCAAAAATGGGGTGCAAGAAGCCCGGCCTTGCTTCACTCCTGGTTTTGGTGACCAAAAATGAGGGGCAAAACGGCCGCCTTCCTTCACTCCTTGTTTTGGTGACCTAAAAAAGGGTGAAAGACGTGAGAGAAGCCTGGCCTTCCTTCGCACCTGGTTTTGGTGACCAAAACCAGGGGTGAAAAACGCACGGCCTTACATCATTCCTGGTTTTGGTGACCAGAAACGGGGTGAAAGAAGCTCGTCCTTCCTTCACCCCTGGTTTTGGTGACCAAAAATGGGGTGAAAGAAGGCCGGCCTTCCTTCACTCCTGGTTTTGGTGACCAAAAATGGGGTGAAAGAAGCCCGGCCTTCCGTCACTCTGGTTTTGGTGACCAAACTCGGGGTGAAAGAAGCCTGGGCCTTCCTTCAGCCCTGGTTTTGGTGACCAAAACGGGGTGAAAGAAGCCCGACCTTCCTTCACCCCTGGTTTTGGTGACCAAAAATGGGGTGAAAGAAGCCTGGGCCTTCCTTCACTCCTGGTTTTGGTGACCAAAAACGGGGTGAAAGAAGTGACCCCTGGTTTTGGTGACGAAAAACGGGGTGAAAGAAGCCCGGCCTTCCGCCTCTTTTCAAGCGTTTGGGGCCTCAGCACCTCCAGCCTCCGTCCGGCTCCTCCTCGCCAAGAAGTTGGCAAGAGTTCAGCCACTTAGCTTTCAGAACCCTACAACGGCATAAACATATAAAGATTAAAGAGCAAACTGTGTTGTTGACCAAGATGGGCCTCATTGAGTGTAGGTCCTAAACCCAAAACGGAAGAGGTTTGGGTGGTTTGGCTGCCACAGACGGTGTGGGGTAGTGGTGAATGAGTTAGATGGCCGGCAACAACCAGGCCACAGCTGCATTTCACACCCACAACTCTCGGAAGCCTACGCCCAAACCTCCAAACCCTAAGCCCTGTATAGATATATAGATATACATATATATATATACACAATATATATATAATATGTGTACATACTATATACTGTATACAGGTCTCGCAAATGCTCCGCCAAGATCAGGCCTCGCTGCAACTCCACAGCGCCTATGCGGCGGCCCTAAGCAGCGAGCCCGCGTGGGGCCCGGCATTTCCTCGCGCACTCCCGGGGTTTAGGGTTCAGGGTT
>CAJNIZ010018613.1:44155-63282 GCA_905231905.1 Symbiodinium pilosum
TAAGGTGTGGGGTTAGCTGGTGCTTGCTCTAAACCCTAGACTCCTAAACCCCTAAACCCCTAAAGCCTGAAACCCTAAAGCCTCAACCCGAATCTCACCGCTCCCGAGCCTAAGAGCTTTTTAGGAGCCTCGTGGGACCAAGCAAAAGTCGCCTGTTTCCAGTTTTTTGCCATCACAAACAAAGAAATGGGGGGTTTCCCCTACTGTTGGGTCCTTGCAAGAAGCATTATCGTGCCTGGGAGCTAGGAGACACGCAAGTTTTGAAAGCTGCGAACTGCTGGTTGTGGGGTAGGCTCTTCGACAGATTGTTGCGCACTTTCTCCAAAGTGCTTTCGCATCACACGCCCTCAACCTCAAACCTACAATATCCTAGCGACAAGCAGGACACCCCCCCAATCCAATAACACTCCACACAAACCCTGAACCCTAAACTGGCCCCAAACCCTAAACCCCAAAGCAAGGTACCGGAAAAGCATCGACATTAGCATCATACCCACGCCCGATGGCTGGAACCCGCTGACCGAGTTCCAGGTCGGAAGGGTCATTACGATTTCATACCTTGGGGTTTAGGGTTCAGGGTTTGGGGTTTAGGGTTTAGGGTTAATGGCTTAGGTATGTTTCTGGGGTATTCCTGAAAGTACTTTTGAATTCCTACCATAGTCCCGATACGCATGCAAAATACATATATATATATGTATATTCCTCAAAAAGCTATGGAAGTGAATCTCTTTATGAGGCTTCTAAATGCATCCCAGGCTTGAAGTTTTTGAGGGGTGGTTACGGGAGGATGCGGCCATTCTTGCATACCTAAGTGGAGGGAACCCGGGACTTGGAAGCCACAACAAGAATGCCCCGTCCTGCTCTTTTCCATTTCTGAAAATCAGGTTCCCACTGCAGGCTTGGAATTGCAAAATCTTTGGCATACAGCAGCATCAAGAATGTAGCGGGACGGCACTTTTCAGACACTCCGTTTCATGAATTTTGCAGTCTCTGGCAGGTCAAGTTGTTCGATCCAGAGGACTGCAATCTTGGCCAGGAGCTTATAGCAGTATAGCAGAAAACGATGTTCAAAATGCCTGCTGCTCCGCCCCCATGTTCCCCAACAACCTTCTAAGTCAGCATATATCTTATACATGCTGCCCCAAACATCCCTACATAAGATTCAACTAACTCCTAAGCACTGCATGAGGCAATTACCTACACACCTGCCGGGTCAAGCTCATTGATGACGACACCTTCCCCTCCAGCAAGTATTTTGAGGAACTCAGGCCAGAAGCTCAGCGCCAGGCCTATGCTTTTACAATTATTCTTCATATTATTGTGAGCGTTGCTTACTATTATCGTTCTTATTTATACAGTTGTTCTTCTTGCTATAGAAGATGAGCTTACCTGCCTCAACCATCAAAATCCTGCATGACCTCAACCACTGAAAATTCTAGCAAGACCGTACACTGTGGCTCATGCAGATTTCGCTTGTACTGATCAATTCTACTCTTCCTCTTTGGTTGCTTTCAAGCTTTCTAATTCTTGGAATTGCTATGGTGGTGGGGATTGCCTGTCTTTGCTTCTTGCTATGAGTATGAAGACTGATACATCAGCAGTATCATCCTACATACTGCAATATGGCAACAGCGTTGTTGAAGAGCATGGGCTGCTTCCTGGAGATAGGGGTGGGGGCTGATTTTCTCTGTGCAGCTCTGATTGTTGTGTCAATGTGTTCGCCGCAGGTCACTCCTAAAAGCTTGATCCTTCAGGCTTAGGGTTTTGGGGTTAAAGGTCTAAGGGTTTTAGGGTTTTAGGCATTCATGTTCTCTCCTCGATTCTTAAATAGACTCCTCCGCCTCATGCTCGAGATTCTTCCCCCTGCAGCGCCAAAATCTCGGCGTTCAGCCTGCCATCTCACCGTGAAATCCTGGTATGCGTATTATATACTTGGCCCCTAAACCCTTTGTAAACCCTTAAACCCTGAACCACTAAACCTTATACTTGAAGGCGCTAGCATCCTGGCCACCTTCGCTCAGCCCACGAAACCTGGCCCTTCACCCCAGACTCTACTTGATCATCAAGAATTAGGGTTTAGGGTTTTGAACTTGAAGTCCCAAAGTCTCCAGCCTTCTCTGGGCCCAGCGGAATTGTGTGAGCTGTAGTCTGAATTCCTGAACTGGGATTATATAGGGGAGCACTATGGGGATTTGCTAAGAAAAATACTAGGAGTTTAGACTATGGCTCAAGTGGGTTTAGGGTTAGGGTATGAGGCTGTCGGGTTTAGAGCCGAAGGCGCCCTGGGGGCATCGATGAGATTAGCCGCTTGGAGGAATTACTCGATCTGGGGGGGTTCAAGAGAGGGCCTGACTTTAAGAAGCATCTTGTCTCATATTTTTTCATCGACTCTACTTACCTCAGACTTACTTGACAAGCTGTTGCTTGTTTGTGCTCCTGTTTTCGTTTGCTAGTCCCCCCTAGGCCTTCAGCCCTGAACCCTATCAAAAAGCCTAGATCCCCAAAACCCTGAAACATTATCAGAAAACTCCAAAGCACTAAGCTCATCGGGCCGCAAAGATCCCAAACCCTACAGCCCGGAAACCTCAAACACAGAGAGTAAGGCTCCGTCGGCCTCTTCCGAGAGTATTGGAAGCTCTGCTTTACATTTCGTGGGATCGGCAGCCGGACAGCAGTGGCTGGGGCAGATGAACAAGAAAGCGTTGGGCGTTCAGCGTCTAGGTGTTTGGGCTTACTCACCCCAATCGTTCCTATAAATGTTCATAGATTACTTCAAGAATGGTCGAACCTTGAATTCTACATGAGCTATAGTCTTAACTCCTTGACGGGGTTATACAGGGTTTCATATCTCGAGGTCATGAATACTAGGAGTCTTGATTACAGCCTACATCATCTGAAATCGGTCAGGTGAATTTGATCTTTGATCAACTGAAGCCCTCTGGCTGCAACTAGTGGATTTTGGGTGCAGACCTTAGCATAGAGATGGTTTGAGGTTGCGTGGTGTTATTCGCTTGGTTTCCATTAATGGGATGCCTTCTGAATGCCCCAAATATAGATCCACTACACCCATGCGGCCTCATATGTCATATCAGCTTAAGTCGGGGAATGTTGGAGCTTTGGATGACGGGGGGGTCGTAGGGAACCCATGGTTCCCTGGCTTTTGCAACACCTTTGCGAACAGAGCTGTGCTGGCAGCCGTGCACAGATCCTTAACACCTGCCCTTGCTGCCGCTAGTGGTAGTGTTGTTGCTGCTGCCGTCACAACTGGTGCAACTTCATGGGCAGCTAGATAATTGTGCACTGATTCTGTGTCCTCCTCGACAACAGCTACTACCACCGCGGTCACCACCGCCACTACGACTTCTTCACGGCAAGACCGTCTCAACGAGAATTGTAGGCATGCAACACTGTCAACCTCAAGCAAAAAGCCCAATGGCAGGAATGCGTTCCGCTACTACATGCTGTACCTCAAC
Organism: Symbiodinium pilosum; assembly: GCA_905231905.1. NCBI lineage: Eukaryota > Dinophyceae > Suessiales > Symbiodiniaceae > Symbiodinium > Symbiodinium pilosum. The sequence goes on from CAJNIZ010018613.1 coordinate 47,629, forward strand.
ATGTACATGGTTGATGTCCTTTTCAATCTACAAGATGAAGAAGCGAAGCATGAGCTGATCCTGCCTAGTCGAGTCGATACTGCATACCTCGTTGCTGTGGCATATTTGCTTCCTACACTGGTGCTGCACGTCTGGGACATCATGAGAGCTGTCATGGACGTCGAGGGGCGTTTGCAGGTGCTTCTGAAGAGCTACCTGTTTCGCAGATACTTGAACTACAGTCCCTTGGCAGCAAACTCCACTTGCGCACTGGGCACGCCAGGATTTCAAGTTGGTACTGTATTGCACGTCCTGAGGCGAGGAATCTCGTCAATCCGTAGCTCCACCCGACATGCTGGTTGCGTTGGGTGCGGGCGCGGAGGCCGCAGCCAAAGGTTACGCCCATGTCATGCCTCTCTGTCAGCAGGTGGGACAGCTCCTGGACAGCAGATGAAGCAAGAAGTTCTCTTCTTCCTCGGGAATATTCTGCCCTCGAACACAGCTGTTGCACGTCGAACAGCTCCAATGTAATTCAAACAGTTCCCTCAGCCTTGGACACTTCATCTTAACTTAGACTTCAGAAAGTGGTAGACTGATAGACAACTGATCTGGACTCCTAAGCCCTACGCCTTACATCAGCCTGCACGCTCTGTTTGATGCTTGTTGCGGAACAGGCTTGGCGTCTTCATTTACTTCACGGTCTCCGAGAACCCGGGAGCCACCTACTTGTTGCTTGCATATCATATCCCGTAGGAATGAAGGCATGCGGGAATACGAAGCTCAGTATGGACACATGGTGTTCTGTCTACTACTGCTGATACACTTGCTTTCCTCATCCCTACTGCTATCATTGCTCCCTCTCTCATTACTTTGACACCTGCCAGCACAACAACTGCCGTCTGCTCCGCCGCTGCCACAACTGCCGCCACGCCCGCCTCCACCACCAATGCAAATGATTGCAATGATCACCATCCCTTGACTTCTGGATACTCAACAGCCAGGTTAATGGCGATGCCGTCCGTGATGGCTGTTTTCCTGCTGCGAGCCGGCAGCAATTGGCTCCATTTTTCCTTTGCTTGCGTCATTTCAGACATGCGGGAGGGTGAGCGCTCATGTCATGCCCACAGAGTACTAGGAGTGGATAAGTTAGGAGAGGGGGAGGGAGTAAAGCCGTTTTTGGTATAGTGGACCCTGCAGTTCAAAAAACCGTGACGGATGTCCTGTATCCCCCATCTTACTTCAGGAGCGGAATCATACGGGTACTTTTCAGAAGCACGGTCCCCCAAGATATTCCCCAATCCCTGCGCCTGCAGAGTCCCCAGTATAACCCCAAAGCTAGATGGAATGGTTTGAGAAACCCATTATGATTCGTCCATTCTGAGCTGAGGTGGAAGCTCTGCATGAGGGAAGATCCCGCGGAGCCCGAGGCCACCTGCCTTGCAAAATCCCATGCGAGCTTTCTCAAGATTGTAGATCCTTGTAAAGGGGAAGAGCAATTCTCAACGTCCAAAGAACCCAAGGTCTGTAACCATTTCCCTTTAGACCCGAAACCCGGAGCCCTGATCATGAAGCCCCGCACCCTGAACCCTGTATATCCTCCAAGTTCTAAATCTGTAAACCCTCAACCCTAGAACATCCATCCCGCAGTTTTATCCCTCTCAGATCAAAGAGGCAACCCTTTTCTCAAAAAAGTTCCCAGGTCAGCGCTCATAGCTTAGCCGCCGAAGTCTGCCAAAGGTGAGGACTTTTGAAAGAAACCAACCAGGTTTTTGTTTTTGGGGAGGTAGGGGATGGTAGGGGTGTAGGGAGGTTAGGGCTTGGAAATTTGGTTGGGAATCTAGTTTTTATCGGTTTTGGTGTAGTCTAAGTTCAGCCTCCGCAAACAAGCAGACCTTTACAGGTGTAATGGTGACTGAGGGCTTACTTAGCTTCTTACAGGGCTTCGTACAGACTGTTGTTGTAGGTGTACTATAATGAGTGTTCTGCCAGGTACCGTCTGGTTGCGGACTACAGCAAGCGGTCGAAGGCCGAAAGCTGCCCAACAATTGTGGTTTTCCTTGGAGAATACTAGGGAAAATGTCAGGAGCGTGAGAGTTGGCAATGATTTTGTTTGGGATTCTTTGGGAGTATTCCAGAAGGAAGGGTGACACATATGAATATAGTTAAGCCAGACTTGGTTGAAAGGAGAGACATCCTGGTTGAAGCACGCAGGTCAATGATGCTTTCGACGAGTTGACAGAAACTGAGCGTGCCGACACGGTCCCCCTGAACGTAGCCTCCGTGAACAACGACTCTGGGTTGCACCTCCTATTGGTGTTTCTTCATGCTCATGTAGGGGTGTAGGACGACCTCTCCAGTTACCTGCAGCTTAGTAGGTAAAACCCATCAAGCTGCAGGAGACAGTGTAGGGTTTCAGGGGTTTAGGGTTCAGCATTTTGGGTCTAGGATTTGAGCTTTGCCCGCGCCTACAGTGCAGTTTGAGCGTAGCCATAGTGAAGCCTTTTCTGCCCCTCGCCTGCTCTTGGGGGTTGTGAACCCATCTAGCTCCCAAAGGGACGGTGATGACTGTCTGTACTCTGCAGTCTTTATCTTGTCTCTCTTTCCGCGCTCTCTTCCTCTCTCACTCTCTCATGTTCTGATCTTAAGGGGACTGTTTGAATGGAGACATGTATGATCCTAGCACTCCAAAGCTTGAACCTAATTGCTCAATCCCTAAAATCCCGCAAGCCTAAACCGTCTAAGTCTACCCCCAAGCCTCAAGCCTTCTCAACCCTAAAGCTCAAAACCTGGGTGTGGGGTAAAGGGTTTAGGGCCTAGACCATTTTACCCCTAGAGCCACAACCGTTTGTATACTATTCCACTACCTGCATACGTCTTGGTAAGAACCCAGTTATTCGAGGCATTGCGCAGCAATGCTATAATCCCTTTGTTTCCTAAACTTTTCTCCAACCTATAGTTTGAACAACCTTTCCTTACTACTCTTATAGTTTTTCATTTTTTTTCGAACAGCTGAGGACTACTTCCCCGCCTGGCTGGGACCTTTGTTCGTGTCTGCCTACATCGTCATCGACGCGGGAAAGGTGGGCAGTCCCTTTTTTCACATGGGGATTTGAGGGGTTCGGGTTTCAGAATTCTAGGGGACGTTTAGTGCTTCACCTGTTAGTGGCCTTGGTGGGTGGAAGGATGTTGAGTTCAAGTGTCGTACGGATTTAGTGTTCGTGCGTTATGTACTCCTTAAGCAGGGGCCCCTGCCATTTCCACAGTTTTTTGCTGTAAGCCCTAGACCCTACATCTTAACATCTTGTTTGGAAGCTCCCCCAGGTCTTTGAAGGTGAGCTTTCCTTGGGAACCTTCCTGGCGACGGTGGCAGTGACTTTCTGCTGGTTAGTTGGGTAGAGATAAGTCGTAGCAAGGCCCAGCGAAAATTCTATGAAAGAAGGCCTACCTGGATCCCAAAAGTATGTAGAATAAAGGCCTTTTTGTCTATATATTTGAGGTTTTTGGGCTATTGGAGCTAAAGGACCCTATTATTCCCTTCTTGAGGGATCGTATGGCTACAAGCCCCTCTATCAGAACCCAGGAATCCCACATCCCCAGCCCTGAGCCCCAAAAGGGCTCCTGTGGGAAACCCCTGAGCAACACCAGGTGATGCGCGACGTCAGTAGTGAGTTTGGGAGGCTCTACCACCTGATCCTGGAGCTTGCTGATCTCATGATCTCTATCAGACAGCTGACCTTGTACATCAACAAGAGGACGCTAAAGCCGTATATTACTGGATATCCAGAAGCCCCAACATCTCACTTACATCCTATGCCCTTATGACTCGTAAATCCCAAAGACTCAAGCGCCCGAAGCCTCAACCCTAAACTAAGCAACAGGACAGATTTGCGGCCCCGAAAAGCGGTAAATCGTGAGCGCCGGGCTCTGACGAAACTCGCATGGGTTCAGGCTTGATGAGTATATCAGGTATGTCCTTGGGCGTGGTTTTGTCGTACAGAGTGCAGGTCCGGGGCGTGGGGTTTTAGGGTGATGCTCCTTGAAGATGCTTGAAAAGCACTACCTGCAGAGCTTGAAGACAATGATGCGTTCCTTCTTGATGCTCTTTTAGTGAGGACTTGCGCCACTTGCGAACACAACTCAGAAAGCGCTCTTTCACACCTCAAACCGTAAAATCCGGAACCCCAGATCCTGAAGCCCTGAACCCCAAGCACGCTCAGGAAGGAAGCGCGCAACGAGGTCATGCGCGATGCCACCCTGAAGCATCCGGACGGTGAGTCCACAGCTTTCAAGACGGACCTCATCCCCATCAAGCTGCTTCACACGATTTAAAGGGGACAGTCATCTAGGATCCCCTTACAATGTTGGAATGTCCCCGTGAGGCCTCTATATATATATATAGATAGTATTACTTATGATATCTCGTGACCCTAAGCCCATAGTTACCACAAGCAGACTTAATGAACATGTGCAGGTTGGTGGACGTGTCCTATGGGTGGGATCCCCAGAAGCCGATCTTCAAGGATGTGAATCTGGTTTGCCATTTTTATCCCGTTTTAGGGTTTAGGGCTTCAAGGGATTAGGGTTAATAAATGCGTTTAGGGGTTCAGGGTTTAGGTTCAGGGTGTAGGGGTTTAGGGTTTAGGGGTTAGGGTGGTGCTTTGCAGGTAATGGGGGAACTGAACTGGATCCGTAGAGTATTCCCCTACAACAATCCCCACTAGAATTCATGCCCCGAGTCCCTACTAAGCACCAGGCAGTTTTGGCATTGCTGTTACAGGTTCAGCTGCTTGTATGGAGGCTTACACAACAAAGAATCTGAACTCCGACGCCCTCACGCCATACTACCATACGACCTCAACCAAGCCCCAAGCCCTAATCTTCTTGAACCAGAAGCCTAAATACTTAGACCCGATATGCCTACATGTCTTCGAACTTCCTACCCCTGAAGCGTAAATCCTAGAGTCCTAGAACCTGAGCCCCAAACTAGCACGCTAGCCTCAGGAATATCTCCGTGCCACAGGGTAAGCTGGTGGCTGTGATGGGAGCGCATGGGACAGGCAAAGCGAGCTGCGTCGGGATAGAAAGCGCTGTACCTTCTTGTGGGTTGGGGATTTAGGGGCTTCAGGCTTCAGGATAAATGGGTTGTGACATGCATGGGGCTCGGGGGGCAATGTTCAGAAAAGCAGGCACTTTGCAGGTTCGATCCGCTAAACGAAGCCAAGGACATTGCTGAAGCTCATGGGTGGGACAATCTTCCCAAACAAAGGGACGGTGTTCGTCCCAGCCCATCTCAGAATGCTGCATGTGACGCAAGAAGCGGTGATTCTCAACGTCTCACCCTGGCAGAATCTGACCTTTGGGGCTTCCAATCCTGACGAAGTGGACCCAATGAGGGTCCGCCACATCTGTCAGCGGCTTCGGATGAAAGCAGTGCTTGAGATGCTCCTGGGTTGTTGTTGAGTCCGGTCCTGTTTGTTTGGAACACCCGAAGCCCAAAAACAAAAAAAGATGCGTTGAAGCGCAAGAGATGAGCTTTTTTAGCATCTCAACTACGATCCAGGATAGAGGACGATTTGCGGAGGGTCGAGGATCCAGATGCAGAGAAGCAAAAGAACCTCGTGTTCATAAACAGCAGCTCAGACTTCGTACAGCATGGGGTTCAGGATTTGGGGTTCGGATTTCTTTATAGGATTTAGAGTTTAGGGCTTCAGCTTAGCTTAGGTTCTCGCACTTCATCCTCAGAGGTCTTCCAGAGGTTTCTAGATGCGACTGCATCGCTGCGCTTGACTAAGGCAGCTGGCAAGACTCCCTCACATACTCCGAGAAGGTGGGCTTTTTGGAGGAACGACTCAAATATGTCCCTTCAACAGGCGTCCTGATCATCTCCCACACTTTCTATACATGAAGCTAAACTCTTGAAAGCTTAGAGACCTTGAGCCCTTGACAACTGCTACAATGGGGAGGGAGCCTCATTTCCACCCGAGGTAAAGATTTGTCTGGCGAGAGCGCTGCTGATGAATCCAAACCTCATGGTCTTGCAGAGACCACTGCACCTTCTCCAAGAAGGTTTTCAAGGGTTTAGGGTAAGGGTGTAGGTTCAGACTTCAGGATATCCTTTTGCAGGTCAGTACGCAGGAGTGATGGGAGTGGATCGGCCTGTAAGGACCATAGGGTGATGCTGCGGGGATCAAGGGGGCTTTTCCACAGTGGGTTAGCAAGGATCTTCCTTGCCCTGCGGCAAACATGCGTGAGCAGCACGATGGCGTGGTCGGAGAGCTGCTAAAAAGTTTAGACAGCTCCGCTTTCATTTGAGTTCCTGTCAAGAAAGCCCGTGGAACTCATTTCAAGGGCGGTTGCGTTTCCGATCAAGAAGCGCTAGGGCTCAGATGTTTAAATGCCAGCATGCACTTGCCGAAGAGATTGCAAGACAATATGGAAGGAATGAAAAAGAACAAAACGGTTGCAAACGGAATCAGACGTCTGTGATTGGGTATTTTGCACATACACATTTGAGAAGTATGAACGTGTTCTTTGCAAACAGACCTATTCGACTGACAGCCCATCCGATTGCCTGACGAGCTTCTCATGTATGGCTTCAATAAGAGGGTCCTGTATTTATTTGAGTCGGAATACGATGGCCGCCCCAATGTAGAGTCAGATTATATCCCTGTTTTGAGCCTGATATTTTGAAAGAAGAATGTAGTCGTATTTGGTTCAACACCAAACCAACATTCATAATATGTATCTTACGAAAGTAATGGCCCTGCGACCCTGTTCTGGGCAATTCGCCCGCAGAAGCCTGATCCGAATTTCACGTTGGAGATCTGTCATTGTCTTGCATTTCGCCGAGGCACCACTATGATGATGCAACTGGCGATCTCGTCCTGAACTTGCTGAAGGATGGCTAGACTCGATTAGCTGTACCTACTCTATACCCTATATGGTAGTTCCCCAAACAGAGGGGGGAACCCAATGTAGGACGCCAAATATTAAAATCCTTGTCGTGGGGACTCCCCCAAAACTACCCTGATTTTGGGTAATTCTTATATGTACCCGTAAGGGTCCCTAGAGACGACCGAAAGAATTGCCCATCCAATGTTTGCAGGATCCCGTCTTGCGCATTTGCGGGGATATGGAGGTTCTAAATAGGGGACAGCAATATAAACTCCAAAAGACTGGAATCCTTATTGTAGGAACCCCCCTGTACAAGGTACATTTACGTTTTTGGAAGCCCCCCCTAACCCTACACTCTAAACTCTCGGCCCTAAACTCTAAACCCCAAACCCTCTGTACGGTTGGGATTTGGACCTACGTTTCTATGGAAGCTTGGTGTTAGTGCGCAAACCCTCCTTCCCTAAACCCCAAAACCCTAAACCCCTTCGAGCCTCGGGTTCCTAAAACTGCATTTTAGGGTTTAAGGGGTTATAGGATTTAGGATTTTAGTGTTTTTTTGGGGTTTTGGGGTTCCAGTGGTTTTAGGGTTTAGGGCCTGAACCATGCATTGGAAAGACGCCCTGAACCCTGCCACCTGGAACCACAAAAGTGTTATCCGAAAAGTCAATCCCCCCTTTAGCAATAGCTCTCTAACATGGAATTAGGAAGGACTTCATATACCTACAGTAGTCCGTTGTGGTACCCACTACTGGGTGGGGGATTGACCCAAGCCATCCGAAAGGAGCATGTGGCAAATCGCGGACTCGAACTCCCTGAAGACAGCATCCTACAGCGTCGTCCTCGCTCCTGCTCCTTGGATTTGGTGTAGGTTGTTTCATGAACCTAGGTCAAAGGTGTACCCCACTAATTAGGATTCGGTCGCGTTCCTAGGGACTACCTGGATTCTCGATTCGAGCCGTTCTTGCAAAAGATTCAGTGCCCTGAACCCTAAGCCCTGAGCCCTACACCCTAAACTGCCAGGCTTTCTCACGGTGGAGTCGGCGAAGGATGCACAAGCTGCAGATGCCGTTTGGTACATTGAGCAGTCATCGATCCGCGCACTGAAGCCGGAAGAGGTAGGGCCTCCTCAAAGCCTTGGGTCTCCGGTTAGGGTTTAGGGTCTTTCCCCCTAACCCCCTCCATAAGGAGTAAATCCCGTCCCCCTGGTAAGAATCCCTCGCCCTTGTAATAGATCCTCCCCTTGACATTTAAAATTGTACTGCGTTGGGGTCTTGGCGGGGGGTAAGCAGTAGGAGGGGATTGTGCTGGGGGACCTCAATGTTGTAAAGTGTCCAGGTGACAGACGAGTTCTTCACTCGAAGGATCAGCCGCCATGGCCGCAATGCCGTGGTTGAACACAACGAGAACAACAACAACATTTCCAATGAAACCTGCTGATGTCAGCAGAGTTTTGTAAGTTCGCTCCCCCTGGTGATTCTGCAGAAGAACTGCGGTCGTTGGAGGCAGCCTACCAATGTTGTTCTCCTGAGGGTTTGCGAGCTATACAGGAAGTGTGCAATAGGGAGACCCCAATATAAACCTTAAAATGCTCTTCACTTTAATCCTCATCATAGGCACCCCCCAAAAAGCACCCATAACTCTCGGAACCTCCCCCATGTATAATCCCTGAGCTCGCCATTATTTTGCTGCGAGAACCTCACTTCAGTGGCTGAACCTTCAGTTCCAACTCTGGTCTGAAGTTTCATGCCAGCATTGCAGACAGATGCTGGGGAACCCAGGGATCTGCGTCAGGAACAGCTGCTCGTCCTCTAGGGAGTCCAATGCCCCACGGTATTATGGATGAAGGTGCGTTATTTCTTCAAGAAGGGGTGGGGGACTCTCTAGGTCATTGAAGCTCGTCCCCTAGGGGAGTTTTAAACATGGGGCAAAGAGAGCTTTTTCACAGACGAGTGGCGATCAACAGCTGAATCTGAGGTGGAAGAAGCAGAGCACAACAGCGGCAGTGTTCCAAGTCAGACTTACTGGTGGCTAGTAGGGAAATGGAATATAACCCCTATATGACTTTCCATTATTCCCTACTGACCCCGGTGAGGTTAGACATGACTGCAACCTTCAGCAGCTCGAAAATCTCTCCGCAGCAGTCCTGCGGTTGCTCAACTTTGGATCCTAATCCCTTAGACCAGGTTGTAAGCCATAATCTGTGATCCCTCAATTCATCAACTTTGGGCTCGAGAGTGGCGACATCTCCTGGGAGTTTTGGAGGAGCAGGACAGGGCCAGTGCTGCACTTTTAGGGTTTAGGGTTTAAGGTTCAGGTGGTTTAGAAGTTGTATAGGGTTTGGGTGTTATTTTTGGCTTGTGGGTTTAGGGTTTAGGCTTTAGGGTTTTGGGTGTCAAAAATAGGTCCCCTAGAGCAGGAGTTACCTAGCGAACAAGTTCCTGATGACTTCAACAAAGTTCGGATTATTCCCCCATGGGGCTGGAGAGCACTTCTCTTGTGAGAAGGCAGCAAACCGTCCAAAAGCAGGCCGAGCCTGAAGCAACAGCTCCTGCAAAGAAACAAGAGAAGGTCAGTAGGGAATAAGGGAATATAATCCCGCACAATCCTTATAACCCCATAACCCCTGTGTAATGTAGTAGCTTCCATTGTCTTTTTCCATCATCCCTACTCAAAATAATCCCTTAGTGAGAAGCTGCTTACAGCGTAGGACCGACAGCGTTTGGCGAGATCCAGCTTCGGCGTCCGGCTCCCTGAGGGGCGGCTTTGGGGTTTAGGGTTTCGTGTCATGAAGTGTGCAGAGGGATGGGGGTGGGGGGGGGATATATAGGGGTTATATAGGGGATAGTGGAAAACAACATGGAAACTACTGTAGTATAAGAGGGTAGGTATTGCGGTATATAGTAGGGGCCTTTGCAGGCATTTGGCCTCGTAGGCTCACATAGTTCTTGTTGAACGTTAGGCAGCTGTCACATGAGCCATCTTCAGGGTGTCTACTAAGGGGGTTATGAAGGAGAATAGGAGGAGTTTAGACTTATAGCTCACATGACACATGCAAGCTGCAGACTGCTCAATGTCAGGAAGACTTGGTCTCACAGCAGCCCTGGAACAATGAATGGCTTTGCTAACTCTCGGCTCCAGCTTGTCCGGGGAAAGCGCGTCCAGCATGTCGTGGATTCTCGTGTGCCTTTTCTTCGTGGGGGTCAGGGCAGTTTGGCTCTGCCCTATTGATGCCAAAAAGCCATATGAGCTAAAGGCCTTTATATCCCCTGTAATCGACCCGAGAATTGGACGCTTTATCATCCACTTCAAAACCACTATAAAGCTTCGCCTTGAGGCCCCTCGGGCCCATCAGCAGCACTATTGCGGCCCATTACTCTTAGCTTTCAGAACACTTCACTTTTGGGCTATGTATAATCTTACCATAATTCACAAGACTAGCCTAGAAAGCCTACCATAGTTTACGCGATTAGCATGTTTTGCGTCGGGGACGTGAGAGGGAAGTAAACCTGCTTGGGACGTCCGGGATTGTCTGGGCTCGAGTGGCTTATGGTGTATGGGGTTTAGGGGCTGGGGTCTGAGGGTTAACCCTAAGTATACATGAAGGTATGTGGCCAATTCCTCTATAGCTGCTTCAGGCAAGTATCTCCTGCATGCTACATGGGGATTGTTCTAAATTACTGTCAATACGGGGTCCTATATTTAGGTTCCTATCATAATACGGGGCCCTATATAAATTTCACCCATTTTGGGAACAGTAATTTAGGGAAACTCCCACATGGACCCTTTAGCGTCTATGAAGCAAGCAATGAACAACCACATCCCTTTCCAAAATGCTTTTCTGATTCGGCGATTGTGTCTGACAGTGCCCGGCATCGTCAGCATTCCTAAGGCAGAAGAATGTGATTCGGCTGGGGATGCCACGCAGCTGCTTCAGCACGTGGGCCGTTCCAAAGGTCAGTTGGACCAGGATGAAAGCGCATCCAAGTCCATCGCTACGACTACCACCACGACGCGGCACCCAACTGTTTGCGAGGAGCTTGCAGAAGAGAACAACATTCCTTGGCTACTCAATGGCTTACTGGCTGCGTAGGTGTGCTGCATGTTTTTGTTGATGCTTCTGCGACAAGACTGAAACTTGTTGTGTTACAGGGAAATCAACCAACGAGGCTTTGCATTCCGGCTACGGGCGCTTCACTGAGACAGATGTACACACCATGGCAAGCGGAGAAGGCAAAGGCCAAGGCCCTTAAGGGTTTGCATGTACTTAGGTCCTAGAGTAGCTATATAGTAATCCCTTTGGGCCCAAGTATCTACTACGTGGTAGGTTACGGGCCCTCAAATGAGTTTATGAGAAGGCTCCTACATAAAACAACAAGGGAACTTTACAAATACCTTCATATACTCTAAACCAGTCCATAGGGTAAAAAGCAGCTGATACCCCTAAACCCTTAAACCCTAGCACCTAACAGGCCCTAACCCCTAACCCTAACTTTCATGGACCCTTTGGGAGGCATCGTGGAAAGCCGATGTCGCCGAGGCCAAGGCTTGGTGGTGGTGTGAGAAGCCGCTGGGCCACAAGGCCTTTCCTGTAGTCTCTATAGGAATTTTTCTGTTATAGTATAACCATACGGCATTGATGAAAAAGATATTTGTATCATGGGTCTAAGGAGATTACAGTTTCTCAAAGGATTTGCGCGGGGAATATTCTAAGATAAGGTGTACGCCTTTTGGGGTCCCCAGAAGAAGGATTATAATGTTTTGGGGTCTCTTTTGGGGCTCCAGTTCCCCTATTCAGGTACATTCCCATGCGAGCCATCTTTCACGCCCCTTAAGGGGGGGGGGGGTTGTGGAGGTTCTCAACCCCCCTAACATTCGGAGACCCTATCCAATAATAGATACTTGGGGGCCAAAGAGATTACTATTAAGCTACTTTAGGGTCCCAGTAGATACACTATACCTACAGGGCCCTGAGGGTTTTGGGTTGAACCTTATGTTGCAGGTGTGATTGGCATTTATACTCTCTTGGGCCCGGATCATTACCAGTGTTGTGGTCCTAGACTCCGGGTAAAATGATCACAGCATGGCGCCTTAGGCATGGCGCCACAGACCCCAACCCTGTGGATGCCGCTTGCTCACTCACTTACTTTTAGTGAACATGCACGTAGTACGTTTGGACAAACTTGACTGGGAGTATGGGAGGAGGTACTAGTCTGGACGGGTAGGCAGAGAGGAAGGGCTCTTTCCCAGGACTGCCCCATTCTCCCGAGCTCAAAAGTTGGTTGTTGCCTGTGAGCCAGCTATGTCATGGAAAATTTGGTCTCTGAGTTTGACACTGTTAAGGGGGCGATGGCGCTTGTCTTCCTACCTTTTTGATTCAGGTTCGTTCTGGGCACCACAATTAGAACCATAGGATCCTTCATAGTAGGTGCTTCGGTCCTAATAGATGGTTGTTGTGGGTCTATAGGTTACATCTGGGTTTCAAGTGTTGCTACGACGAACGCAACTCAGGCACTGGTGGTGCCACAACAGCAAGGAGCACCACCATGGGTACCATTACGGGCACCACTACGGGCCCCCGCCCAGTGACTGCCCTATTAAATCAGCAGGCAGAGGGTTTAAGGTTTAGGGGTATTGGTGCAGGCAGAGTGTGCGTGTTTTGGTGGGTTGAGCGTTTGTGGGTTGAGCTCTAGGCTCAAATCTGGAGTGTTTCAGATGCAGCGCCCCTAAACCCCAAACCATGCAGGCACCAAGATCTTCTCAAAGAAGAAGAAATTTGAGGCATTGCTGTCAGCGAGTATTGTTGATCCCTACGATGCTTGGCAGACAGATCAGGATTTCCTTGAATTAAAGTCTTCGTAATACGGGTCCCTATACTGGGTTCCTATCCTAATACGGTTCTCTCTGATGGGTTCTCCTGTTTTGGAAACAGAACCATCAGCCAAGTCCCAGATGGCCCTCTTCAGACTCTGTGAAGGTAGGCCTCTCATTTGGCTCCATGGAAGAGCACCCAGGACAATGTTGGGTACACCATGGGCGACAATGCCGATTTCCCGAATTTTGACAGCTTCACGGACGCAGGTATGACGGCTGTGATCGGTGAGACCCAGTACACGTCAACGGGCTTTGTGAACAACAATCTCATCACTAACCAGGCAAGTGGAGACCCAATTTATTGTGCCGGCTGCAACTGCGTCATTGCTGGAAAGCCCGTTTGTCTTTTGGTAAGCTCGAACCCACGCACAATTCCAAGCACTTGGGGTTATGTACACTTGGGAGGATGCTGGTGGGCAGAGTGTTCATGAAAGAGCAACGAAATCTCCCAAGACCATATTCCCAAGGTGATAGTAACAAGATTCAAATCCGAAATCTGAATGCATCATACGTACATGGACAGTTTCTAGAAGGGCCACGGCGGTCTGTAAGTTTGCAGACGCTGAAAGGGCGGTGCAGAAGGGGAGGTATATATGAGAGTAGGATTACCCTGAGAATCCACGTCTGCAAATAGTACCTACATTGGACCCTAGAGTCTGTAAATATAGCCTACATTGGGCTATTTGGATTCCTGGAGTTAGGGATGGGACCTGCAGGTAATGGCTCCTATCGCTTGACGTTCACTTCAACCTCCATTGGCACACCCGAAGGAGTCTTTGCAGCCTCTTGACTGCTTTGTAGAACAGAGGGTCCACACTACTAAGGGCACTTTTGAGGCAAGACTGCAGCAGTGCTGTGTACCGTTTCAGGTCTAGGGTCTAGGGCTCAGAAATCATGAGAAGGATAGTGGGGGGAGGTGGTTCAACCTGCAACCAGAAATAGGCAACAGTACGCTTGGCCCATGGCCCTCGAATACAACCAAAGAGGAAGTGGAGCAAAAGGCTTTTCACAGAACAATTGTTTACGGCTTTGCCGATTTGGCCTAGAATCACCACCAAACTGCCCAAAAGCACCAAGTACTTTTTTTTTTCTGTATCTTCTATTTAGGGGTTCAGGGCTCAAGGGTTTAGGGTTGGGACCCCGCTCCAAACCAGCACGGCACTGCAATCCTCCTCCTTGGGATGTCGCTGGGTCTAGGGTTTTGTGATATAAGCTCTAATCAAAACTCCTGAAGGGGGTTCCATATAGGGTTATTAGGGGTGATACTAGGAGTTTAGACTATGGTTCGTATGTTGCTTGGGCAGTATGAGGGACGTTTAACGAGCCATCGGATGTATCCTTTGCCCTCATTACGCGGAGCCCTGTCCTGGTTTGCTGTCAAGGACCCTACATCAAGTTACCATATTATTATGGGTAATTATCATTACAGCAAATGATAGGTGTTTCCTGATTTTAGTAACTTACTTTACGTTCCTTCACACCAAGCCCGTTTCTTCTTGATTGCTGAACTTTTAGGTTTCGGGTTTCAACGGTTGAGGGTTGCGTCCAAGTTCTGACGCACCCTTGCCGCAATTGCTGCATCCGAGCCCCTGCAAACCCCTGGTTCGATCTTGCATCATTCTGCTACGTAATGAGGTTTTAGGGTGTGAGGTTGTATTGGCAAAGGGTCTTTTCAGACTGAATCCCGGCACGTGGATTGCGCTTTACGCCCGAAATAATCTTTGGGACTGGAAGTCTCTGACTGAGCGTTGTTTTCAGTTGTTTTCATTGTTTACATGCGGCTCCAACTCAACTTAGAAGGGCTAGATAGCACCTGAGGAATATAAAATCACGCAACCGCCACTCGGAATTCCTAAGAGCCTGTTGACATTCCCGTCGCAACGGTAGCTCCCACTCTCTAAACCCTTGGCAGACTTGAAACTCGAGCTGCTGAGATAAGCCAGGCAGGCGTCGTCGTAGCTGCTGAAGCAGAAGGTGTTTTTGGAACCATTGCCTTTGTTACCTACGGTGACGGCTCCACCGATGAGTTCCCGGTGCCTGATCAATCTGATGGCGAGGCATCAATGCTCCGAGACCCAGTTGGGCTCGGCTAGGGTTTTGGATTTAGGGTTTAGGACTAGAGGGCATTTAGGGTTGATGCTTTCAGGGTTTCAAGGTTTCTGGATTCAGCGGGACTTGGTTTTTCGCGTCGATGCAAAACAATGATGTGGAGCAAGTTGAGGCTTTCCTGCTTTCTGGGTTTAAGGATTTGGTAGCAGTATAGCCTAGTTCATTCCTAGACATTGTTACAGTAGCAGGGATATTCGGAGTAGTCTGGGGTTTGAGGCTCGTGCACCAAACTCCTTAGAGGTGGCTAGTACAGGGTTTCGGGGCTTCGTTTGTATGGCAGAATGGCGCTAATAGGAAAATGCTGGGGTTCCTACCAAGTTCGTATTCTATCTCCTTCAGCATGGCTGTAGATCGCAGGTGACGGATTCTGTCGTCTTCTGGGCTTGACAGGTATAATTATAAGTAAACGCATACGCGGCTGGGCGTCCAAAAGAATTCGCTCATAACCTCAAACCATCCGGATGCGGACGCAAAGGAAGTTATCATCATACCAGCAAAGCAAGACAGTCTTCCGGCGCCGCGCCGCCCCTAAGATACTCCTTGATCGAGCTATGTTTGGTAGTGTTTCCCGAAATATGGGGACCCAATATAGACCCCATAAAGACCATAATCCTTGTCCTAATTTTGGGACCCCCCCCCCCCCAGGTTCAGCATATTTGAGTGATTCAGCTTTCTTCTCGATGGATGGCCACGGGCTGTTCGGAGTCAGGGAGCCCTATTAGACTTGTACGCAGAAAGGTGAATTTCCCAGCAGAATACACCGATCCCCCGATCCCATGCACCGATACACCGATACACCGA
>CAJNIZ010018613.1:68320-90030 GCA_905231905.1 Symbiodinium pilosum
GAGAGTTTGGGTAATGAATTTATGAACGGGGTATTTTTTTCGGCTCAAATTAAGTTACAATAATAGCGGAACCCCACTATTTACTACCATATGCCCATAGTATGCTAGATCCAATGAAGTTCCTTAACAGCAGCCCGGTTTCAGGGCTTGGCAAGTTTAGGGGCTATGTGTGCGGTTTCTGGTATCAAAATCAGGTTTCCAATTCGCAGCTGGTCCAAAACCCAACACGAATCAACGTTCAGGACGCGCGGTAAAAACCTGTGGTCGAAAACATGTGGCAGAAAATCCGGCTTCTTGCGGCCTTCCAAAACCCAACACCAAACCCTAAACGGTGAAAGCCAGATCGTTAAGCAGAACCTGCTTTGATGCAGGTTATTGTGGCTGTAGGTAAACCTGCAAACCCTGTGCAAGCCCTGACGAGCCCTTAGCCTCAGCCCTACACCCCCTAATATATACATACTGCAGTAGTTTCCATTTTCTTTTCCATTTTCCCTATATACTCCCTATATAACCCCTATAATCCCGAATCCCTAAACCATTGATCCTAACCCTCAGGCCGGGAGGATTGAGTCTGAAGAGCTTAATGACAAAGGAGAGATTCAGGTGGCTTTCTGCAAAGGCGACTTACTGGTGGTTAGTAGCAAATAATGAGGTTTAGGATTTAGGGTTTAGGGCTGAATGGAATATGACCCGCACATAGAATCCCTGTAGAACATATTCTCTATTCCCTACTAAGGCGACTGGTGGCTCAAACCCGCCGAACTTCGGAAGGACGATTTTCAACCTGGATGTTTCGAAGCTCGGCCCATTTTGCGGGTGGTGAGGGTTGGGTTTAGGAAAGTTGGTGTCCAGTGCTGTTGTTTGTTGGGGTGTGTGTTTTGTGGGGGCACTTGGCTTTCAGTTGAAAGGTATCGTGGCTTCATCAAGCTGATGATATCCCAGCGGGGCATGTGGGTGTCGCAACCGGCTTGAGCAGCCGGGGCAAGTTCTCAGTGCGATTCCCGGGTGGCACGTGGAGCTTCGATCGATCCTCGCTGGCCCTGCATACGATCCAGCCAGGTTGGCATTGTAAAGAGGGTTCAGGGTTTGGGGACGTTTAGGGCTTAGGGTATATTATAGTGTAGGGTTTATGGTTTAAGGCTTAGGGTTTAGAGTGTGTAGGGTTCAGGGTGTAGGGCTTATGATTTAGGGTCAGGTTTGCAACGAAAAGCCCCAAACCTCAGGACCTTCCCCAGTACGGTAATCAGTTGCAATCATCAAAGTCTCCCGAGCTAGTAGCCCCTCAATAACATCCCTTTATAGACACTTATTGTGAGAGGGAGCCTAAACTCTAAATCCTAAACCCTAAATCCTAAACGCTCAATGCTAGTTATTTGAGCCCAAAGGGCTTAGAATTTTTGGGGGTGTGACGGGGTTGAAGTGATGCACTCCTCTCAGCATCTTGCAGAAAGGGACCCCCTATGCAGTCCTGTACAGTAAACCCTCAACTAAATCCTAAATCCGAAACTTTTAATCCTCAGTCCTAAGCCCTATATGACCAAAGCAAACAAGGTTTTTTGAGCCCTAACAGCTGAACCTACTTCTGCACAGCCAGGGGACTTCATTGCGCTTGGGGATGGGCAGCTGGGAGAAGTGCTTCGAGTGGTCAGGGAAAACCAGTGCCTGACTGGTGATTTAGGAGGAGTGGGAGAGTGAACATAGGGATCCTTATAGGTGTATCTCTAAACCCTAAATTTCGAAACCCTATATATGGGGATTCCATAGGGATTATTACAAGTAAGGTTCCTGGTCGCCGGTGGGCTTGGCGCAGGATGCCTGAAGCGACTGACTGGTGCTTAAGGGCCAGTAGGGGTTAATATAGGGACGATTATAAGGGTATGATGCGTTTAGGGTGAAGGGTTTCTATAAGGATGATTTTAGGGGTTTAGGGTTTCGTGTTTGGGGATTATGTAAGCGATGATTCTGAGGATCCAACCCCCATTCTCCCTCAAGCACCAGTAAGGCAAAAGGCCGACGAAGCCCAGAAGCTATCATTCCAACGTGGCGACTTTGCCCCTCCGATTTCCTTTGGAATTCTTTTCAGTTCTTACAGTCTCAGTTCTTACAGTACAACTTACCTAGGAATTATAGTGGGCTTTAGGATTTAGGGAGTAAACGTATCCTAATTGTAGGTCTGCGGGGATTACAGGTCCAGGTGCTCAATGCGTCAGAGTGGAGTCCTGCAGCCGTCAACGAGAATGAGGTAGGGAGGGTCATTGGAATTGGCCTCGACATGTCAACAGGCTGGGCTGCTGTTAAGGAATTCACATTAAGTCCACAACCTGGGTATGTAGTAAATAACAAGGTTTCGGTATTGTAGTAAGTTATTTAAGTTCGTCAACAGCAACCCAGAACAGGGGTCTCCAAAGACTTGGTGGTTCAGTTCCCCAGCATCAAGAACCTGGGAACGAAGCGGCGGAGCGATTATGGCAGCTTGGGAGAATGGAACTTGGCAAGACAGTCCGCAGGTGAAGCGCAACGCCCGCAGAATTACTTCTTGCCGGAGCAGTTGAAGAAGATAGGGAAGGAGGCGGTGAAGGTGAATGGCGTGGACATCCTCATGGAGGTGAAGAGGATCTTCAAGCGTTTGGATTCAAATGGAGACGGAAAGCTCTCTCTGGAGGAGCTGGCATATGTCTTGTCCTCCATTCGCAAAGGCGACGAGACTTCAGAGCCTGAGATTCAAGAACTCTTCAGTTCTCTTGACAAGGATAGAAGCGGGAAAATCTCCACGGACGACTTTCTGGAATTCGTCTTTGGTGCTGACTGAACTTGGCACCAAGATGGAAGTAGATCCAGCTCGTCTGTGTACAACCATCCGACTGGTTGTGAGACAGGGAACGGAGGAACCATCTGTGAGCATCCCTACACAGATGATGCTCCAGCCGGAAAAATGGGAGTTCTTAAAATTGCCTCTCTGGACCTCCCAGTAGTGGCCCAGATACTTCCCTCAATACCTCCCAGAAACTCCTGAATTTCTATGGGCCCCAACAGGCTACGCCAAACTGCTCATGATTCCTAAGCCCTTATCCTAAACCAGCATCCTAAGCCCTATAAATCATAAGCCCTGGACATTTTTACCGCAATATACACCTATATAGCCCCATATGCGGTGGTGGGTTGACAAAGCTTCAGCCAAAGCACAGCTCCTCCAAGGTTTCACCCAAGGCTCGCTCGACCGTGCTGCCAGGAAAAACAGATATCCTCCCCCAAACTCACATAGGCCATGAATTCGGGGTCCCCGTTCAAAGAATAAAAACAAAAAGAATAATCATAATACACAAATAGGAATAACGACTATGGTATATGGGCAGAGAGGGGCGATTTTTGGGCTCGTGATTCCATTCCTGCCTTGCAATTCTACCTCCGTTTAGCAGAAAGTTCATTCTATTCCGTACCCATTTATTATGCACCACCCAACATTAAACCCTCAACCTTAAACCATAAGCCCTAAACCCTGCATGAACCTTTAACCATAAACCCTGAACCTTGAAGCCTAAACTCTACACCCAGAGACCCCAGGCCTCCTCTGAATTTGGCATGCCTGGCACACCTGGCCAGAGATTCGCGCTGGTGCAGGAGTCGGGAACAGGGCTTAGGGTTTAGGGTCGGGAGTAAGGCGAGTTTAGGGTTTAGGCTAGCGAATAGGGTTTAGGGTCTCGGCCAGGAATAGGGTGTAGGGTTTAGGCACAGCCCAAAACCACCTTACAGTGACAGCCCATTATTCGTACTTGGAAGGACGTTATGCTGTATAGGTCACGCGTGTATTTTTGTACAAACATATTTGCATCTACAAACGCTCGTGATTGGGGTGATGCAGGAAATCAGGCGTACGCAGGAAGTATGATTGCGAAGACGGTGTTCGAGGAGGCGTGAGGAGATTGAATGTAGGTACCAAAGGTTCAAAAAAATGATAGGGATCCAAACTGCCACTCGCTTAAGCCTCAGTGAGGACTTTCGGGGATTTGTCTGCAGGTTGCTTTTACTACCTGGCGCGCCTAGCAGAGAACGAGAGTGGACGGAATGAACTTGATTCAACTGCGGAAGAAAGTCTATTCGCTTCTCGTTGTCAGCATGTTGGCTTCATGAGCGTTAATGGTACTATTTGCGCTACTAGTCCTACTATTACGATTACCACTAGTAATGACTATTTCTATTACTTTACATGTTCCCTCTCGGGGTCACACTGGGTGATGGCCACAATGCAACCCCAGTTGACCAAAATCCTACACCCGCAACCCCAAGCCTCTAAACAGTGAGCCCTACTCCCAATAATCCCTAACGCCTAATAGGTCCTATGGCCTGTCCCCAATAGTAGCCTGGCCAGACAGCAGCAAGCGTGGAAATTGATCATCTTTCGCGAAAAAACTTTATCACCTCCTCTAATATTAAAGATTCCCTGTATACGTACCTGCAACCCCAATTACTTACAGTTTTACGGCAATTTTATGGGGTATACCTATCAATTAAGGGGTAACTGCTACTGAACCGGTGTAACAGGTAACGTATACCACATTGGGAACATTGAGCTACATTGAACCCTAAACCCTGAATTGTCTTAGGGGTTAGGGAGAGGGGATTAGCAAGGATCGAAACGTCATACCAAAGGAGTCGGCTGCAGAGCTGCTGACAGATACTTGGCCCATAATGCTGAGCATGGGGCTTTGGGGTTTAAGGTTTGGGGTGTAGGATTCAGGGTTTAGGGTGTTAGGGCTCAGGGCCGCTGAACAACATGGAACCTCTGATCTTTCTCCATGGGAGCGGTGCGGCACTTGTTTAGAACATGGGTTTGGTTCTGTTTATCTTTCAACAGAACCGGAAAATACAGCCTACACCGTGCTTGTTACATACTGTTACTGTTACTAGTACTATTAGTAGTAGCAGTAGAAGTAGTAATAATAAAAATAGTAGTAGTAGTAGTAGTAGTAGTAGTAGTACCACTACTACTACTACCACCACTACTGCCACCACTATTACTCTTCTTCCTCTGGTCCAGGCTTTATCTTGTAGTACGCTCGCCATGCACGATTGTCGTCAAGTACAAGTACGCAACGGTGCCCAACTGTTCATGAATTTGAGATTTAGGGCAGGTAAGGAAATTTTCCCCATTGTACCGCCCGCTCAAACCCAGAACTTCCACTGCCAGGCCTCAATTACGATGCTTCTTTGCATGTGGGAGAACAAAAGAAGAAATCCCCAAGAGGGATTCTATCACACACCTGCTCCATCTACTCTCCTATTGCCATTGATGTGATCCCTCTCGTAGTGTTTCATAAGCCCCTTAATTAAAGGACAAACAGAGTACACCCAAACAGGAATGACAAAGGAGACCGCAGCTCACCACAATACTAATAGTTCTAGTAACAGTGATAATGTAATAGTAATAGAAATCATGATAATGTAATAGTAATAATAGCAATAGTAATAAGAATAGTAACAAGGATCTTCCGGGCAAGCTCCCTAAACCCTAGACCCTGCGGGGAAGCTTCTGGCGCTGAACTACTGAGGATCTTCAGCTTTTGCAAGCTAAGCTGGTGGTGGCCTATGACCTTGAAAGAGAAGCCGCTGTTGGATACCAAGCGTTGACTGAGGTTTGGGGTTTATGATTTAGGATTAGGGTCGAGGGAGGGTTTGGGGCTTGGGATTTAGGGTTAGGGTTCGGTCTAGCGTTTAGGATTTAGGTTTTAGGGCTTAGGGCTTAGGATTCAGGTTTTAGGGTATAGGATTCAGGGCTTAGGGTCTAGGATTCAGGCTTTGAGTTTTAGTGTTTGGGATTTAGGATTAGGGTTTAAGGTTTGGTGTTTGGGGTGTAGGGGGCGGGAGGTGTTGTGACTAGATCCCAATTCAATCCCTGGGTTTACGGTTGATGAGGGTTTGCGGATGGGTTCAGGGCGTTTATGTACGCTCCTGGCTTTGGGAGGAATATACAGTACGGCTCTGGCTCGAAACATGCCGAGGTTAGCAGGGAGTTTACAAACAACAGTGTACCCTAAACCCTAAACGCAGAAACCAAACCCTATACACCCTAGGGAGGACGCTGAAGCCGTTCTTTCGGGTCCCCGCAGCCACTGGAAGCATGCTCCGGGTCTTTACTTCGACAGCCCGGTGGGGTTACGTGATTCCTGCATAGTTAGGATTCGGAAGCACAATTCGATCAGATGTCAATGAGGGTTGCCGATGGCTTTGCCGGCGCGTGTAAGCGCTTTATCCCATTTCCATAGATTTGGAATGAAGAGCGTGATCGCTTCCAAACCAGGATGATTGCAGTGTTTTGGGGTCTATATTGGGATACCCAGACTACAGGAAATCACCAAATTCAGCGTATGAATACCCCTGGCTTGACAAGCTGACGATATCTGCGCGTGGCAGCCTAAGGTCACTCCCAGGAGAATTCCCAGTCGTGGGGAGGCCCTCTTGGGGGAAATGTATTGGACATATAGTCGTTTCTAAGAAGGATATAACAATCTTACTTGGTTCAATCGTCAAGAAGGCACGCCTCAGAGGGGGGGTGTTCTAAACATAGCCTTTCAAGCGGTACCCAGGCTGGTATGCTCTATATTGTATAGGGTGCACCCAAAAGGCCACAGTTTGGAGCAACTCGGGGATGACAAAAGGGCATTGATTGCGCGGAATATGTAGAAATTACTTGGGTTTAGGGTTCAGGGTTTAGGGTTTAGGGTTCAGGGTTTATGGGATTCAGGGTCATCATTTGCCTTTCTAGGCCAGTAGGATCAACACTGGGAGTTCAAGTTGTTCTACACAGGTTGCGCTTTACGATGCAGACTCCTGAAACTCATGGCCTCAATGTTATAGTATAGCTATAAATAAATGGCCTTCAACATTAACGGTTACCCCACCATGCTGGGTCTACGGGTTTGTTTTTTGTTCTGCTCTGCCAGGCCAGGTGTGACACGGGGCAGAGGTCCTGTGCGCCCCTGCCTTTACCACAGGAAGTTCGGCCCTTATGGGGTGTTGCTGCCTTAAGGGCTTCAGGTTCCCTTTCTGAAGCGGGTCGCCAACTGACTTCGAGGAACCTATTGGAAGGCATGGAATGACTTGCCAAGTCAGAAAGCTAGGACACAGATAAGGGATGATGGTGAATATTAAGAATTAGGGGTCCCGCTTGCTTACTCCGTTACTGTAGTCTCGTCCCCGCCAAGCTCACAGATGGGCTTCACTGAAAATGAGGACCGGCTTATTGAGAGTTTTTTGGAATACTGGCGCCCAGGCGTTCTTTTTGCTTTTTGGGAATTCAGCGTTGATCCCCCGCAGCCTTGAACCCCAGTCGTTGGGGTCGCCGGGTCAAACTGCAAGGGGATGACCCACAACGACATGTTTAGCATAAGTTAATAGCATCACGTCGGAGACCCTGGCTTCAGCAGCCAAGGAATTGGGGTTTGATAATCCTTCGAACTTCTTCCTCGTAGAGTCAATCACGATCTATCTATCTTTTCAGGTCTAGTTCGAGCGGCGATGCTTCACCAGTGTCAGGCCATGTACCGAGATTGGAGTATTTGCATGGTTTAACTTCTTGAAGCTCGTGTTGGACAGCACGTTGGAACATGGTCTCAGTTTCTCATGATGGGTACTGTATGGCTTGGCCTTTCCACTCCGTGGTTTGACAGGAAATTCAGAGTCACCATGACCAGCCCATCAGAGTTGGCGATCGAAGGAATACCGAATACTGATCCAGTCCTCGCGTCTTGCAGAAGGGGCGCACCCTGAAGCATCTGTCCAGAGATTGGAACCTGTTCAACAGATGCGAACATCATGAGTTTAAAGCCCATTTGATGTACTGAGCTATCATCATCCCTGGTGGGATCACACCTACGCGTATTTGTCTCAGAGTCCTTGCATGTGGGATTTCATAAGGGGAAAAGGCCGCCCTTGAATGGCATAAGAAGTGTTCTTCTGGTGATTGTCTGGCAGCCCCTTGAAAACTGAACCAAAGCTGTTGCACTCTTGTACCCTTTCTGGTTGTTAGTGTGGAATGGAGAAGAGGTGATTAGTTTCCAGTTTTGTTGCATTCCTTCAGTCCCTACTACTGACTATTCAATAACCTAAACCTCCGTGCCAGCAAGCACTGCAGCACGACTCCCCGCTATAGACAGGCTCGGTGTGTTTCACAGGGCCAGGTGACATGCAGGATTAGAGAATCCAGGAAGACTGGAATGTGACCATAGTTTCTTGAGGTCCCCATGAGGCATCCATGTTTGTTTTGCGTGGCTATTGGCTTCAATCAGGGGGCGGTTGGAAGAATGCAGGAATTTGCGCAGCGGCTTCAAGGTTGTGTGGTGTCACCTGTGCCAGGCTAGCTGAGGGTTGTAGAGGTCGGAAGTCTTGCCTAGAAATTTGTTCAGTGCTGGGGAGGGACTTTCAGTTTTCGTTCCTTTCGTCCCACCATCTGCCAAGATGTGAGCTGTAGTTTAATATAGGGGGGGTTTATATAGGGAAGTATTATGAGGGTTATTAAAGGGAGGATACTAGGAGTTTAGACTGTAATTAGTTCATGTGAGTTTTTTGCATGCTGTCAAGCTCGTGTTGGACAACACCTTGGAACTCTCATGATGGATTTGGCTTGGCCTTTCTACTCGGTGATCTGAACATCTCACTTGAGGCAAGCTCCCATGGCGATGGCTGCAGGCTCAAAGTCTTCGTGCTGATGAGCTGCAGATGTTGCTGGCGCAGAATTGACTGAACTCCAGGGCAGGTGAAGCACAATGAAGCCCAGGCTCGTCCCCTCAGTCATGACCCATGTCCAGCATCTGTCTGGACACTGTGACTTCCTCCAGGTCGCTTGCGAAGAGGAGCAGCAACGTTTTATGCCATCTGTATGCCTTTGCAACGGACAGATGATTAGAGGCCCCCCCGGTGCTATGGCGGGGGCCTGGCAGTCCTTCCTTGTGCAGCAGGTACTTGCAAAGAGATCGTCGTTTCATCGTGGACTTCCGGAGCATGCTGAGCAGTTCTGGGGATTGGCGATTCGCTCGGCTTGTGGAAATGCTCTCTCTCTCTCTCTCTCTCTCTCTCTCCTGCTTTCGCTTGTGATGTTGTGATGAACCCTGAGGTCTTCGGTCAGACGTGCTCCAAATTGAACTGTGAGCACCTCAACTGTTCTACAGCGGGTACTTAGACGAAGTTGTTCTGCCTGTAGGTGCTGGAACTTGTCTGCGTTTGTCGGTGGAGCTGAGCTTCGAAGTGAGAGGGTGAGGAGATGAAGGCTGGTTCTGGCTCTGGTTGTTCCACAGCGATGTAGGCAGTGCAGAGTGCCAGGTTCACCCTATAGCGGTCTCCTTCATTCGCCTTCCTCAGCGAAGTGATCCGGGCACTGTTTCTCAGCATTGGACAGTGCCGCATCCTTCCCCGACGCCATCACTTTCGTGTGCAGACATCTTCGCTTGGCCATCGAACATCCGATGGAGGCGTCCCATCTCCGGTTTCAAAATATGCGCCTGCCATGTAGCGAAGCAGCCGGGGTGCTGACGATTCTGGGACACTTGGCAGAATCTCACAACACCACATGCCTGCTTGCCTGTAGACGGTGTGGCTCGAGCTCTAGCAACGTCCTGTCTCGCAGCATCTTCAAAATGCGGCTGTTCTGTTCCAGGAGAGGCAACACACCGTCAAATTCTTGTGGGGTTCGAAAATGTTATATCCCCAACCCCAAGATTACTAATGCTTAGTTACTTGATGGACTCAGAAAAAGGGCCCTCAACTTGTTGGGAACCCGCACAGTAGCACCTCACGCTTTTCCAGCTCGGTCTGCCAACATATCGCGGCCATGCCTCTGGCATTCCAGGAGAGAGCCTGGCCTAAACGGGCTCATATGAGCTATAGTCTAAACTCATTAAAGGGGGGTGCAGGGCTTAGGGTCTAAACTCCTAATTTGAATGGGGATAAAATAGGGGAGTATGATAGGGGCTTTCCAAGGGGGAGATTAGTTAGGAGTTAGGACTATAGCGCATATAAGCTACTGTCTACATTAGCCTTACCAAGGGGCCAAAAAGGGTGGACATAGGGGTCCTCGTGTGGTTAGTATGAGTGGATATATAGGGGAGTGGGAAAGGACATGAATATTATATATATATATATATATGGACACCCCGCCCGGGTCTAGGATTATGTTTCGTCTAATTTGGTGTTTTGATACCTTTTATTTATTTCTGTCCAACGTGACAATCCTCGAATCCTGGTTTTCTGATTTGGAAGGGATTCTGGTTCATATAAATTCCCTATTAAACTTATTTGGAATCAATACGAAAATCTATATTATATATATATATAGGGCAATCCACTGGCCCTTGTCCTTTTAATAACCACGGATTCTCGACTTTGACTCTGCGTTGTAGTTCTCCTTTTAGTGAAAAAACAAACCTGGTCACGAAGCCAGAACAAACCTTGAAAAGAGAGTTTCTGGGTGAAGGTTTAGGGGGTTTTAGGATTCAGAGATTGTGGCTAAGCATGCGGGTAGAGTACAATTGGATTCGTACAAGCCATACTTTGGCTTTGGTGATATGGTGGCTGTCAGACAGAACCATGGTTACCTGTAGTATGAGAAGTCAATCAATGATTGCAACCTGGAACATCTAGTACAACTATGTGATTGAATGGACATCGCGCAATCCCCAAAGGGGGAATCCTCTCACTGCTGCACCAAGGATACCCAAGAAGCCCTAAGACCCACAGAAAAGCTTGATGACTAGCAGCAGTGGTGCCGGAGGCTGTTCTTAGAAATTCGCCCAGAACATGCTGTGACTATTCGATTGAAGCGCATATGAGATTTTCTCAGAATCATTCTACTAAGGCAGCTGTGATCACGTTTGCATAATGGCCAAGAACTTATACCCCCGCCTCTCCACGAATTGCTGTCAAGGATTCATCGCGGACTTCACGATGAGTTCCGTCATCAACAGTTCTCGGCCTTAGCCCTAAACCCTAAATGACAAGGGCCATCTACGGCGAGTGAGTGCTTTTTCGCAAGGGTTTGCTTTCTGCTTTTCTCTGGCAGCCGATGGAAAACCATATTGCATGTTTTCTGGAACTGGAGAGGTCTAGCATTTGCAGACTACCTACGAGCGTGCCTGTCAGGTCCCTTTTTTTGGAACAGGCACATGAGCTGTCGTCCAAATTCTTAAAAGGGGTTAAATAAGGATTATATAGGGGAAGTTTAGACCATAGCTCACATGTTGCAATCTCGGTGTGCGAACATGTTTGTCTATGCTTGCCATCTTTGCTCGAGTTTTGTAGGGGTATTCATCCTGACTGATCATAGAGCCTCAGGCCAGCCATGTGGGCTCTCTCGTGGCAAGATCCCAATGGTCCTCCCCCGGCCTTCAGTCAGATGGCGGCTCCACCAAGCATTAGCATTCCCACGGAGAGCACGAACTCGACGCTTTTGACGCCCCTGACCAGTAGAAGCTGGGTTGATGTTAAGGAACTTAAATTAAGTTACTATATTGGGGAAACCCTATACATGCCCATTATGGTAGCTTAATTTAAGTTCCTTAGCAGCAACCCAGGAAGCTTGCATGCAGAGCCAGAAACCACGGCTTTGGCTCATGCCTCGCTCTTTTCTGCAGGTGACCCTGCTTTGAAAGCATTCAGCGCTGGTTACTTGGTCGCTGTTAATCAAGTTATATATATATATACACATATAGTAGACATTAATTAATACGGTTTTCCCAATATACAAACTTAAAATAAGTTCCTTAACAGCAACCCAGGTTATGCCTCATTCGCGCAGCCTGATGGGAAGCTGACCTTGAATGCTTTGCTTCAGGGCTGCCAAGATTTCGAGCCGCTGCAGACGGCTGATGATAGCCAGCCCAGCACCAATCCAACTACCCCACGTCAGGCCCCGGTGCCGATGTTGCAGGCCCCAGTGCTCCCTATGCCTGTTGTGGCCCAGGTGGCCCAGAAGATTTCTTCTCCGTCACGCACTCCGCCACGCTCTCCGCCACCCTCGCCGCTGCCGAAGGAGAAAACTTCTTCGCTTCCGGCAACGCCAAGTCAGGCGACGGCCAGGGAACAGTGCGAGGAGTCAGTGCTTCCGGTTGAAGTCTACAGCAGGAAGGTTTCGGAAGCCTCTCATGAGGCTCACGATGCTCCGCTTTCGGAAGCGGCCGGTGCCAGCCCGAAGCTTGCGACCTCAGATGCTGGTGAGGCTGTGGTCAGCTCTACCATGGAGGTGAGAGTTCATCGAAATGATGCCAATAGAATCCGTGATTTGCACCCCCGTAATTTAAGCCTTTCATAATCCCTATAAATCCTAAGGTTTAAGGTGGCTAAGGGCCCCTCTTCTGTAGAAACCGCCAGGAGCCACAGCCAAAGAGCCACGGGCCGTCGCCCGGGCCATCACCCGGGCCATCACCCGGGCCATCACCCGGGCCGTCGCCCGGGCCGTCGCCCAGAGCCAGCGAGTGCCAAGAGCCCCATGCCGTTGCGAAGGACCAGGCCAACTGCCAAGCAACCGTTATTGCTATTACTGGATCAATGTTAGGGATCCATCATACTTTTTGGGGTATGGGATACTGTATGTTTATGCAAAAAGGATCTATTTTTCTTCCTATGGTAATGTGGGCTAAGAAAAGGTTTAGGGTCCATAGGATTTGAACCGACCACCAGGCAACTTTTACTACTATTAGGTGTAGGGTTTAGGGTGACCACCAGGCATTACATGCGAGTACCATTCTTGCTTGTGTCAGTTTTACTCTTTAGTATCAGTCATTGTCGTGATTGTTATTACTTGTGATGTCTATTGCTACCATTATGGAACCTTCTTGTTGCCCCTAATGCTCATTCCTTTACTAATACTTGCACACAAATGTTAACCTTGCTCTTCCTGTAATCCCCCAAACCCCGAACCTCAAACCCTAAGCCCTAAACCCTAAACCTTAAACCCCTATAGTCTCCTTTAAGTAGATATAGACTATGGTTTGGGTATATTAGAATAAGATCGCCATATTACCCCATACTCTATCTACTTAAGGAGGACTATAAAATGCAATCTTTCCAGGTTGCCTCGGAGCCTGCCAGCCCAAGCCGGCCAGCTGAAGATCGCTCTGAGCACGGTGATGGCCGAAGCGTTGGGACGGTGCCAGGGGTGCTGAGTTTAGGGTTTAGAGTTTAAGGTTTAGGGTTAGGGTTTAAGGTTTAAGGTTTAGGGTTCAGGGCCCCGTTTCTCCAGGGGCTCTTGAGCTCTGTATGGAGAGGGTTTGCCAGACTGACAATAGTCAGCCGATCGTGTTTTGCGTTTTTCATCTTGGAGCGGGGCGGGGGACAATCATAACACAGAGGGTGGGGGTAGGACTAGGTAGTGTGGACTACTAGGGTAGTACAAGAAGAAGGAAAATCCAGTGAAATCGGGGCATTTTACAGTGAACAAAAGTCTTATTGTGACCGATGCCTTTATTGCCGATGGAACTTGCTTGTAAGCTTTCGGGCTCCGAACTTATGACTAAGCAAAAGTAATCTTCCGAGTGTTTGCATTGCTGGCCCGGTGGGAATACTTTATTGTCACCCCTGTATTCCTGGCAGGTTAACATTAAGCTATACCCAGACCCCTGAGAGGATCTAGAAAGTCGAACCCCCATTCTGGCACCCTATACTACGATTGGCTAACTTCTAGGAACCCTTAAGGGTGTTCTACTTTCTAGATCCGCCTGGGGGTCTGGGTATTCAAAAAGGGCGGGAGTTTTTTCGTCCCAGCAACAAAGGGGTTCACAGGTATTCCTCAGTGACATGGAGCCGGCGACCCCCATGACCCCTGTGACAGTCCCACTGGAGGCCCGGGCTACAGCCCAGGCTGAGGTCCAAGCTCGCGCCCAGGCCAGGGTTTAGGGTTTCGGGTTTGGGGTGCCTTAGCCATCATAAGCCACCATCATCCCAGTTTCCAGGCCCAGGGTACGTAGCTTGAAGATTTTGGGGTAGCTCATAACCCTCACAAATCATGTAATATTATCTTCCATTTCTTTTCTGTTTGACCTTCTATTATTGGAGTATAATATCCCTATAAACCTCTTTGGAGGCATCTAGGATTTCCATGGCATTTTCCATGTTCTTTGGTGAGTCTCCATTAATTGGGCATGTAAGCAGAGACTTTCCTCAGCAGGTCTCGTCTCCCACATCTCCGCAGACCGCACAGCCCATGGACACAGCGAATGATGATGCCAATGGCAAGTTCAAGAGCCCCGTGACAACCATGACGACTGTGGCTTCTGAGAATGACCTTGAGGCTTCTTTGTTATCCCAAGCCGTAAAACCTAAGCCCTAAAGCCAGGTGCATTCGACAGATAATTACGTACATTGAATAAACAGGAGTCCTGAGCTAGATCAGTTGCTAGCTTCCCGGAAGGAAACCCAAGCACACCGTTGGTCCTTCCTAGAGAGAGTACATCTATATATATATTATATATCTTTATAGCGTATCCCGAACATGGCCTCTACCAGCAGTCCAACCGTAATAGTAATGATATTTGCGGCAGTAGAAGCAGGAAAAGGAGTAATAAGGATAATAGATAATAGTGCTGGTAACCGTGGCCTTTGCCAGCAGCAGGATGCTTCGCCAAATCAGCGCACTTCGTTGGGAATCGGCTGCTGTTTCGGTTCCGGGCAGAAGCCAAAAGCAGTTGCTTCCAATTGGGATCCGGAGTGGATCTCAGAGACTTCGGCAAGCCTGGGCCGGGGACTTAGGATTTAAGGCTTAAGGTTTAGGATTTTGGGCTCATAAGGTTTAGGGTTTGGGGGCTTAGGGTTTAGGGTTTAGGGCTGAGGGTGTAGGGCTTATAGGGTGAAGATCAAAGCATTCAACGGCAATCAGTAGCTCGCATGAAAGTCCCTGAACGTGTAGAAGCCTGACCATTAAACGGGGTTGTAGCCACAAAACCCCTGCAATCCTACTAGAGGTACATGTATTGTTATAGTGCAAGTACCCCCCCAAAAAAAATGATCAAACTGCAGTCGTGGAGGTAGTGTATAGGAATGACTTTAAGGGATCTCAAAAGTGGCTCCCATGAAGAGGTCCCCAGTTTCTACCCCCAACTACTCGTAGAAAAAAACCCTAGAAGGGACACCGCATACAGGACCTGTGATAAGGATCCACCTCCTCCTCCACCCTCCTTGGAGCACAAAACCCTACAGCCTACACACTAAACCCTAAATCATCCTCTAAACCCTGAACCCTGAACCCTAAACCATCCTAAGCACTATAAAGCCTAAACCCTAAACCATCCTAAACCCTAAATCCCTAAACCCTAAACCATCCTAAGCCCCAAGCCCCTAAACCATCCTACAACCTGCAAGTAAAAGCGAGGTGAGGACCTTTGGGATGCTGGGAAAGATGCTGCATCCTTCCTTGGCGAGCAGATGGAGAGGGCGCAGCCGCATGTGGGACTTTCCCCAAGAATTGGTTCAGGGCTTGGGGTTTAGGGTTCAGGGTTAAAGGGTTTAGGGTAAGGTGGGGGGGCGAGGTGCGCAGGGAAAACTTCCAGGTGGGGATACTCAGTCCTTGATACTTCAGGCCCTCAAACCCTAAACCTGCACAGATTCTCATGAAGCCCCTGAACCCTATAACCTAAATTTGCATAAAATCCCCACAAAGCCCCCAGAGCGCCCAAAAGGTGCAGTCGCTTGCCAACTCTGCCGCACGAGCTGCTGTGGAGGGCCTCCGAGGCAGAATGGGTGTAGGGGCTTGCCATGCAGGGCTTGCGGATTAGGGGTTTAGGGTTGTAGGGTTTAGGGTTGAGATTTTAGGGTTTTGGGTGTTGGGGTTTAGGGTTTAAGGTCTGGTTTGGGGGGTTACATAGGACGCTATGGCAGCTTGTTCTGAGCGAATGGCTGAGAATCCCACTGATGTTGACATGCCCTGGGTCTTCACTCCTAGTATGCCCTTCAAAACCTCAAAGTATTCCCCTATATGATCCCCTTTAAGGAGTTTTGACTCTAGCTCATATATGAGCTATTGGCAGTACTCCTGTTACCTTCATCAGCATGAGATTTTCGGACGAAGCCATGAATGAAGCACTTCTAATGACTTTTCAAGGGGCATGCATGGTGCATTCACAAGAAGACAATTGTGGGAGGATGAGCCGGGGCATGTGCAGGAATATCTCCTTCGAAGTAGTGTCTCCATGCAATGCGCTCATGATGTGGGTATTTAGGGCCTGGCGGCACGGGCCGGCCTGGCCGTCCCCCGTCGCCCACCCAGCCCTACCTTGACCCTAATCAGCCCCAAATAAAATCCCTCCTGGTTCCAATCAAGCCAAAATGGCTTCCCAATTATGCTGATGTTGTTCCTGTACGAGGCGCGCGCGCGCGCGCGCGCCTCGTACAGGAACATCAGCTGCACAATTGGGCTCGGCTGGGCCAGGGCCCCAGGACCTGACGTTTTGGCCAAAGTTGGGAGTCGGCTGAGACGTCTTTTTTTTGGCTGTAAGGGAGAAGAGAAGAGGGTTACTGAAACCATCCAGCACGCCCCCCAAGGTCGGCGGACATACACACAACTTGAAACCCCAAACCCCCAAAAGGCGGTCATCATTTTGATTGGGATTTCCAGAAAAAAGCAGACCCCCGCCCCCGATTCAGATTTCCAATGTGCTACATTCTACAGACCCCAGAACCGCAAACCCCAAACCCCTGAGCCCTAAACCTCGCCAGCTGCTTAGCCATGACCTCTTAAACCCCCAAGCCCTAAGCCCTCAACCCCAAAACCTAAGCCTTAAACCAACCCTAAACCCTCAGTCCTAAACCCTAACATCCTAAAACCCTGAACTCTAAAATCCTAAACCCTAAGTCCTAAAGTTCCGAAGCCCCAAGCCCTAAGCCCTAACGTCCTAAAACCCCAAACCCTAAAATCCTTAACCCTAAAGCACTAAAGCCCTAAAACCCGAGCCAAAACCGAAAACCTTTGAATCCTAAACCTGAAGCCTAAAGCCCTACAGTCCTAAACCCCTAAACCCTGAACCCCCTGTCAGCTCTGGGGACTGGAAGACCTTCTGGGCCCTACGAAGAACGTCCCGACCGCGCGGAGAGTTTGAGATTGGCACTTACACCCCAATACGAGCGTGAGGCTGGTTGCAGGGTAGTTTAGGTTTTTTGGGGCTGCTGTTTTGGGTTTAGGGTGCGGGGTTTGGGATAATCGAGAATCAAGCGGAAAAGAAGAACTGACAATTGAGTTATCATCATCGACTCTTTACATAAAGGTACATACATGTTTGCCATATATGTTGCCCTGAGCCCTAAACCTTAAACCCCAACCTTCAACCCTAAACCATACATGATGTAAGCTCCAATTACCCCACAAACAACCAAGCCAGGAGGAAGCTGAGGAGCCACCCACAACGGTTCAGCCCGCGCTCGCGCCTTCAGCAACTCCAGCTTGCCCCGTCAGCACTGTTTCCGGAGCAGGGTTTAGGGTTTTGGGTAGAGGGCCTGGAGTACTGCTCCATGTGGTACCAGGGTCCTTATACCACTTTAATTTCAAAAAGCCTTGTGAGAGCTCACTTGCCCTGTTCTTGCTGTTGAGCGTGCGGAGATCCAGGCAAACTAGGACAGCAGCAGGAGAAGCAGTTGTTGCGACAGGACCCATCGCCGTCACTCTTCCGGTTGCCTTCGGTGGCCAAGTCAGCCAGCCGGTGCAGATTCCCGCTCAGAGACTTACCCCTCCTTTGAGATCCTTTCACTTTTGTGTCCCACCGGTTTAGGGTTTAGGGCTTAGAGGCAGAAGGAAGCTAAACCCTTTAAACCCACTACCCTGCCCAAGCCCCGTGTACTGGCCAAGAGAAGGAGATTGGCGACCTTGCCTCAGCATGCAGTGCCTGGCCACCCGGTGTTGGCAGCAGGGCAGGCATTAACGCCAGCAATGAAAAGAAGCCTCCCACGATGAGCCATAATGTAAACTCCTTAACACGGGTTACAGAAGAGATTAGTTAGGGGACTACTTTATGGGGTTATGTAGGGGGATACTAGGAGTTTAGATTATGGCGCAGAAAAGTATGGTAGAGAGACCTCTCGGAACCCAGCCTCGAAAATCTATACTCCCCCGGCTTTGATTTCACTTCCATTTGATTGCCCGCTATTTGAGGGAATATCCATATACAAGCCCTACATGCCTTTAAAGGGGCCAGGGCTTCCAGCTCATTCTCGCTGATCTGTCTGGTTAGGCCTTCAAGCCGAAGGCGTAGATTCGGGTCCGGGTCTAGAGTGTAACGAGGTTATAGGGGCTCTTAGGGTGGATTGTGTGTGGGGTATATAGGATGCAGGGTTGTATACCTAGGTATAGGCATGACATAGGGAGATGGAGGGCTTAGGGTTTATATACTTGAGCTGATACCCAAGCATATAAACCCTAACCCTATACCCTACACCGCGAACCTTCAACCCCAAGCCCTAAACCCTAAACCACAAAAAAAACTCCAAACCCTAAACCCCAATCTCCTAAACCCTAAACCCCAAACCCTAAACTTATAGGGGTTCTTTACCTGAACCTGGTAAGGTCCGGCGCCTGTCCTTGCCTGTGGCTCGTACCAGGAACTCATTGGGTCGGCCCATTGCCGTGTGAAGCAACACCCGGGGGATCCATGCTTAGGGTTATAAGGTTTTAGGGTGTTAGGGTTTGAGGGTTTTAAAGCTGATACCTACATGGGACCCTCAAGTCTGCCGACATTGGGCTAGTTGGATCCCTATAGGGATAAATATTTTGGGAGCAGCGCACCTGACGCTGACCAGGTTTTTTGTAGGATTTTGCGGACGCTAGGCCTGTTTTTCCACGTCCTGCTCCCTTTTTTCCGAGGAATGGGATGGTTTGGCCTGTCTGCTTTTAAATTCCTTTTACTAGTAGTTCGATCCATGGCTTTAAGTACAGAAGTTTGCAAGTTCTCCCTCAATTCATGTTAATTCGTGCCGTTACAGCATGGCAACTGATTTGTGTAATGCCGTTGCTTAGGGAGGCTTAGACCCGAACTCATTCCTTGCCCGGAATGACGCTGCATCGGATAAAGCCATAGCCCAAAGGGTCCATGTAGCTATATGGTATATACATGGGCCCTTTAAAGTGGTTACATGCGAGGTTCTCTGGGCCCTAAGTACATACACTATACCTACATTGCAACCCTTTGGTGGAGTCTTCCAAAAACATCCAAATATGAGAGCCACCCCGAATCATGGAATGGTAGACCCAGACTTGCACTCCAAAAAGTAGCTTCACGCTCGGTCCAGAGGGTTGCCTGGATGAGAGTTTTTCAAACCTAGATTGTTCACTCCATCATGCCTGTCTAACGATATGAGCCACAATCTAAACTGCTTACAGCGGGGCATGTAGATTTATATATGCATATATATATATATACTGACCTTGTCAGTCCGTTTGGGGACAATACATGACTTGCCATACATGTTCACGTTTTTTGCGACATGGATCTCTCGAACTTGCTTCAGACCCAAACCCTGAACTCTCTGAAGGAAGCTTCCAAACTTGATTATGCTCTAAAGACCCTGAATTCTGAAGAGACCTTTCAAATTTCATGCAACCCTAAGCCCTGACCTATGAGAAACTTGGGGGATCTATTTTTAGAAGTGCTTGGGGGCGTGAGATGGGTTCCTTCGTTTTTGGCTCTTTGCGAGGCAAGGTAAACAAACATACATGCATGCATACATAGATAGATACACAGGGACAGACAGAGACACCAGACACCAACTCACTGCTTTTCTCTGCCCTTCCCCTGACTGCCTAGCTCTCTCTCAGAGACTCTGCTTACAGCATGCCGACAATCCAATATAATGATCTCGGACCTGATGCTGAACCTTGCCAGCATTTTTATTCAAAGTTTCCATGTGTTCCGCATGTGGCCCACACAAGCACATAATGGCAGTCTCCCGCACGTGAAGGAAGCATAGAACCACTCGCATTACGTTTGACTTTCTCGTAGCACCTAGAGGTGAGAACATGCCACTTTGGCCGACGGGTCCAATGAGTCCAATGTACTATCTACACTTGATTGCCGAGATGGTTTTTCAAAGGCCTGGCATGCGCGAAAATCTGGGTCTTTTGCAGTTTAGCTTCATGTTTCGCCACAGGTGCAGCTTGAGCGCCATCAACGCCATCAGCTGTCGGGGCAGCCTGGAAGATGCAGCGATGGCTGGAAATCCAGGCAAGCAAATATGAACTTGGATTGTGGCTTAGGGATGTCGCTTCCAGGGGTTGAAACCTTCAATGAAAATCCTTAAACCCTAAACCAATTCAGGTCTTTCAGGCATGTGCCTCTGCAGCCCCCCTGCCCAGGAGCGTGGTGATGGCTTCGCAGCGTTGACGAGCCTGCGCCATCACAGCGTCCGGTACAATGATCTCACCTGTGTATCCTGGTGTGGATAAATACATATTCTGGGCCCGATTGCCGGAATATACCCGGCGGCACTAAGAATGTACATTTTTCGTGGTGGCGTTGTACCGCAGTACGTTCGATGCCCAGCCCCTAGCCCCAGCTCATCTCTCTGATGGGCTCAAGAAGCAAACCCTTTGCTTGCAGCGCTGACCGCTTGCTCATGGCTGTTTTGAAGCTTCTCATGCTGACTGGCTATTGCCCCCCTCACGCCTGATGTTGTACATTTCCAGCTGGGCTGATTGCACATTTCCAAGGCCACGAAATGTACAACAAGGATCAACAAAGGTAGGGCATCCGAACCTGTTTAAAATGAACCGCGGGTTGTCTCAGGTTGCCAAAGGCTCAGATTGACACCCTAAGCCTATAAACCCTAAACATGGCATAATCGTAGCCCAACAGTTAGAGAGCAGCTGAGCCCCGTGCGTAATCTTCAGACACAACCTGCCTTCATTGTGATGAATATCAAGATGCATCTTTGAGGCGAGCTTTCGAAGGCCTGCGTTCATAGAAAGCCTGCTGCCCTTCTTCAGAACCTTCCGCCTTCCGTGTAAGCTTCGTCCCCGCCCCCACAAGATACGCCGCCATTCAGCCACTCTAAGCCACCATCACAAGCTTCCTGCAAGGCTCCCAGGCAATCCTAGGCACTGTCCAGGCACCGGGCTGAGGCTGCAGTTCATCTGCCAAGCATGGCAGTTTTTTGACGTAATCTGCTTCTCAAGCAGTCGAAGCTACCATATGCTGCTCAAAGGTGCCCCGCTTACTACAAGGCACGGAGCCCCCAACAGTCACCTGCACACTGGCGCGACTTTTGCCATGGGCCTGGCTTACTATGAACTTATAAACCATGCGCAGATGAGCGACTGTTTAAGTGGAGGCTGTGCCCCAGTCGCGGCTTGGGCTTTTTCTGCAGGTCTCAATACGCTGATGGAATGGTGATGGGCGCACGTAGCCAGGCGACACTTGCCCTGGTGCAAGGCATCATCCTCTTCCAAGGCACAATTGGAAATCCCAGGGACTCTGCGTACTTGCGGCCCGTAGTGCAACAAGAGCCCTCTGTATCCATTGCATCGCTGAGGCTTCCAACCCTGCGCTTTTGAGCCAGCGGACATGTAGACAGATGCTTCGATCCCACTGTCTGCGGGGTTCGTCATGAGCAGAAACCGGTTTCATTTGCGCATATATGGACCGTTTGTACGGCATTTGAAGCTCTAAGTCTTAGAGCCTGCGGGCCTTCTTTACGAATGAAGACGCCAACTCTATAGGACATCGCTGGGCAGAGCACGGCACGCTGCAGCT
>CAJNIZ010018624.1:30685-49909 GCA_905231905.1 Symbiodinium pilosum
GATTTGCCTATTTCATATGAATAAACCCAAATCATATGAATGTTCTGGAATCAACAAATCACCGGGCTATTTGTTCGATTCGTATGTCCAGGATTGCTAGACAAAACGCGAAGCTTCACACAAGGAGCATGGTAATGAAAAGACTCCTGCGCATGTTGATTCCACAGAAATGAGGCTGTGCGTTTCATTGTGAATTTTTCGGGAGTTGAGAGCCGAAGATGAACTCCTGCAAGCAATTGACAAAAACCCAAACGTGTCAGGCTTGCGTGGCTCCTCGTCTTCAAGAAGCCCAAGCCGCTGGGCCCAATGTAAACCTCGCTTCCTCTTGCGCGGAGCCATGGGTGAACCTGGGCAATCACGCTTGGGGAAGGCATTGGATGACGGGGTAGGGCCGGGTTTTAAGAGAGAGTGTCACTTGGAGCAGCTTTGCAAGCCAGCGCTGACCTGTCTGAAATTGCGCGACCTTCTTTTGACTGCTTCTCTGAGTCGGCTGAGTTACTAACGATGGAGCCTAGTGGCTATCTTAGGCATCGCAAGCGAGCGCCGCTTGACTAGCTCAGGCCCGCTGGCTATGGACCACTTTTGGAGACACACCTAGCAAGGGCGAGTTCATAGCGAACCTGTGCAGCATTTGAATTTGGCATTGCTCAACTTTGATCGAGTGTTTGTGTGAAGCATGTCTCTTCAAAGAGGTCCAGCCAGAATGGACAACTGCCCCTCAAAGATTGCAATTGCTATATAGAGTTCACAGCCAAATACATCCTTCGGGAGGTTACAGTAGCCTGAATACATGCTTCTTTATTGAGGGGCAGCCGTCACTCCCACGGGCTTCTAAGATCCTACTTGGCGTCCAACGATTGCCAGCCTAGGAAGGAACGTGTTTCATCCAAGCTTTGTTAAATCCCGCAAGCAGCTTCAGTAAGCCTGCGGATGAAAACCCATCATGGGACCTGCAGAGCAGCTTTGCAGGCCTGCTCCCTCAGGCAGCGATTTTGTCGAGCGCGGCGAGGCCGTGCTTTTTGATCTTAGCAACAAACTCTTGGCGCGCAGGAATGTCCGTAGGATCAAGATCTCCAGCCTGAATTTCAGCAGCCTCGGATGTTCAGCTCTGGGGCTTGTTGTCAGCAGAGGTCTTCTTCGCGGTGTTCTCGGCCTTTGCGTCTGAGGTTGCAGGCTTCGCGCCTAGCTTCCCGGTCCTGCGTCGGGGCGCCGACTCCACAGGCTGCTCCTCCTTCTCGCGCATCGCGTCTTCATCCTCCTCTTCAGTTTCCTCTTTGTCATCCTCCACGGCGTCAGGCTCGCCATTCTCTTGATCGTCGTCGTTCTCCTCATCGTCAGCGCTCTTCTTGGCCTTGGAAGTAGCTTTGCTCTTCACTGCTGCCTTTGCCTTGGCCTTGGCTTTTGACTTAGCCTTGGCTTTTGCTTTCGCCTTGGCCTTTGCTTTAGCCTTCGCCTTTGCCCTCGGCAAAGGCTCCTCCTCCTGACCGTCATCCTCACCATCCGACAGCTCTTCGTTCGGCGCCTCCTCGTCCTCATTCTCGTCCTCCACCACAGAGCGCTTCGCGCCCCGTCCACGTCCACGTCCACGGCCTTTTGCGGCGCTCTCCTTCTTCTCTTTCTCGCGCACGCCCAGCTGCCGGCGCCGGGTCAGCACAGCCTGAGATAACAACCAGCCAAAACACGTTCGAGAATGCGTATGCGCAGCACTTGCTAGACCATGCGCTGGAAGGATTTAATTCGGGGTACCAGGGAGTGGACTAAGTAGGACAATGCTGGGCACGAAGTTGGGGCCAGGATTTCGGTTGTGGGTAGGTCGTTACGAAGGCTACGAGGGCTTGAAGGCATGATTGGCTCTCCACAATACAAAGATTTGGAACAGAATACGCAATAAAATCACACAAGGTCATGGCAGGTTCATGGGGGACGGGGACTTTGTAAGGTCAGCACATGCTTCAAATTCATACACTATATATATAGGAAACCTAGAACCCTTTCATGATTCCTGATCATTTTTAGGATTGTCTCGAGTAAGCTGCACGACCAAGAAACGTTGGGGTCAAGACTCAGCTCCTCCAAATGCCGCTTCTCGGAAGGATCATCCTCCTTCTGGACAACCTTTCGGCGCTTCTCAGCAGGCAGGGGTAGTGGCTCAGGGGTTTCCATCTCAGGCTGCTCAACCTGGGTCTCGTCGGTATCCAGGGCGTAGCCTCAGATCAGTAAGGCAGACCATGCGCAGAGCCAGGTACAAGTGTAGAAAGATTGTCAGTGCTAGCTATACAAGGGTTGCCTGCAATCACATTGAACCTTCCCTTGACTTACGTTAAACCTCGGATGTGCGTGACCTAAACATGACTGGCTTGCTCTGACCGATCTCCTTGATGTGCTTGCGCCATCAATGTGCTGGCTTGACGTCTCTGCCCTGTACCCCTATAAAGCCCAAGTAGCCTCGACGGGTGTCCGGAGTCCGCACAGGCGATGGTTCCGATGGTGGGGCACGCTTTGACCTGGCCAGATTCGCGGGGCAGAAAAAGTTGCATCTCTAGCATGGAGTACATATCGAGGATCTTCGAAGAAATGCACTTCAATGAGACATGTAACTGAAGCTTTTGAGGGTGCGACGCGTTTGCAACTCTCTCTTTGGCTTGGTAGATGAGGGCAAGGACCTGCTTGGTCTTGTAGCATCTCTTGCCTCATCCAAGCATTGGGCAACAACCCTATGATAATCTATCCGATGAACTATATTGGATCACACAAATCTTCTAGAATTACTATAACTCTATTGTAACTAGCAAGGCCACTGGGGACACTATTGAGTCAACAGCTTGGACTATGGAGAAATACAGACGTAAGATATCTATTGATGAGGGTACTTTGTAGTAAAGCATCCTCAGCATCATTGGCATGACCGCAATTGAATCTGCAACACGCATTTCCCTAACCAGCAACCCAAGCGCAGTATCTGCAAAAACGTGGCATAGACTACCAATACTCATCTTTACAGCAATCGCCAACAGATGATGAACCTCCCATGCGCTGACATCTTGCAGATTAGGTACACGTGCGCTCCATCCCACATTCTGGACAGCCCGGCAACTCGTGAAAGACATGGTTCTTCTCTGCCACGGGCCTGACCTCTTCCGAAGGCACGGTGGACGAGGATCCATTGGATTCCGAGGGCGCCTCCCTAGAAGCCCCAGAGCTCGCGTCTGAGCGGGCATCGTCAGCATCCTCCTTGGTTGCAGCCTTCGGCCACTCCAGAAACTCCAGGAAATCATTTTCCGACATATTCTTGTCGTGGAAGTCTTCATCAGAGTCCTCACAATGCGCGCAGACAAGCCCTATACAAGATTTATATCCTGAGCAAACTTGCCATCCAGCACAGGTAGCCAGACTCAGCTTCAGCATTGTCTACAAGCCTATGTACAGTGAGATCAAACAGACCATGAATAAACGGTTCGATGGTTGCAGCAAGACCCCTCAATTCATCACGTTTCGATCAGTCCTCATTATCATCACCGGAATTATCATCCGCATCATTCATGGAGCTCGCCACCCTTGCGCGCTTCGCGTCCACCAACTCCTGCAGCCAATCAGTTTGCCAGCTTACAAAGCCCTAAACAGGTGCGTACAGGGTGGAAATGGAAGAATGGCACGCTTCCTGCAATGCATCATGACATGCTGCGAAGAAACATTGCTCCTGAAGGGAGGGGTCATAAAGGAGCAGCAGATCCTGGAACGTCCGGTCCTGCAAATCTGCAACTTGAAAATGTATATTAGCCCTGGCTAGATCAATGCTGCGCATCTCAATTGGGCTCTAGCAGGCAAACGTGATTACACGAAATCACCACTGCATCAATCACTCGATCCTCTCTATAGTTCATGTGTATTTGAACTGTGCTCGGGGTCCTTCCCAAGCTCCTTCC
The DNA here is from genome assembly GCA_905231905.1 of Symbiodinium pilosum. Taxonomy (NCBI): domain Eukaryota; class Dinophyceae; order Suessiales; family Symbiodiniaceae; genus Symbiodinium; species Symbiodinium pilosum. The sequence goes on from CAJNIZ010018624.1 coordinate 34,609, forward strand.
GCACAGCCTTGCGCTTCATCCAGCTGAGCAGACGGCGGATGCTCCACCCATCCTTGGAATCGGTCGTCAACTCCACCTCGCGAGCAACCTTCTGGTACATGCTGGCACATTCCGCAATGAGTTCGTCAATGACTGGCATCTTGCCATCGGCAATCCTGAGCCTAATCAGCGCCGGCCTCAAGACTTCCTGATTCAACAGAGCGTTCTTGATGGTAGTGGCAGCAACCTTTTGGCTCTTGGGGTGAAGGATCAGCTTGCCCTGTTCCCGAACCCGTGCTCTAAGAACATCCACACCCTCCCAGGCAGTTGCCAAGCCCTGGCAATTGAACTTCACCACGGGGCGATCTGACGAGCGGTTCGGCATGCTTGGGGTAAACAGGTCGGGGCGCGGGAGCCCTAAGCTTGAAAGCTGAGCAGGCCTGACACACACCAAACATCCAATATGAACTTCTCAGAACTGCATGGACCATGGATGCAGCCAAGCCCATGCTTGCTGCTGGAAGCTAATTGTGGGCACAATGAGAGCCCGGCTGGCAGTCAAGAAGTCCGGGAGCTCCACAGTCCATCACCGACTGTTGGATACTTGATTTACCTTTTTGCTACGTGGAGCTATACTGGAATGCTCAATGAGTCAGATGACTCGTCCATTCCACAACATGTCAGTACGGAAGCTATGGAAAGACGCTGCTGAAAGATCGGAACGTTGTTCGAATTGGATTATACTCATTCTCTCGATCATCATTACTCTTCGACCATTCCAATAAGCTGCCCCTTGATTCATGGATTCATGGTTGCAGCACTGAGCAGCAACACCTGGCGGATCTTGCCCTTTCAATGCGCACCGCAAGCCATCCCAAGTCTTGCCACACCTTCATTTCAAGGCCCGCGCAAGCCCAACCCTGAAAAACCGGGTTTTCTGGGAAACCGGGTTATTATTACCTCTGGGCCAATAACCAGGTTCCTATGAACAAACCTACAAAAAAGCAGGTAAGAGGTTCCCAGGGAAGTGCTAGGGCGGGTGTTTGCTGCTGCTAGGTAGTGGAGAGGTAAAGTGTTAGCGCAAGTGCCTTGCAAGGGTTAACGTCGCATTTTCCCGCTCCTAGCAGAGGCTAGCGAAACGAAACACTGCTGTGTAAACCTTGGGAGGAGTTCCTGGGGTTGGTGGTGGGCTAGTTAGTAGGGCTAACACACGCACACGTAACGAGGTGCGAGGGACGACCATGTGTGTGAGCTAAATTTACCTTCTAGCGAAAGCATCGAAGGTGTTTCGCCGAAGGTGTTTCGCAACGAAACAATAGTTTCGACATTTTGTGATTTCAACATGCTAAACCCAAGGGGTTTGGACGCAGCAAGATATTTGATAGATATCCGTTGCCTGTTTGATATCAAGCCCCTTACGTTAGGGGGGGGAAATTTTGAGTTCCCACCCTACCCGCCCTGTAGTTGAAAGGGAGATGGCTAGCTGAAAGCTAAGGGCTAGAGACTTCTCTCGGGCTACAACGAGAGATTGGCTAGCGGAATGCTAGACACGAATTCTCCGTGGGTTTGCTGCTGTTAGGTAGTGGAGAGGTAAAGTGTTAGCGCAAGTGCCTTGCAAGGGTTAATGTCTGCATTTTCCCGCTACTCTTGTTTTCCTGCTCGCAAAGGCTAGCGAAACGAACCACTACGTTAGTAACGCTAACGCACGTTGTATTCCCCTTTTGTGCAAAAATGATTTGACATCGTTGAAAGTTGAAGAATTAACTGGACATTCTTTGCATTTTTCTTGGTGGACAGGATTTCCAACACACAAAAACAAAAGCAACCATCATCACTCATTTTTAAACTGGCCAAAGCTCCTTGACTTCAAGCGGAGTGGAGCCCCCGTGCACTGTGGAGCCCGGAGATTCTTGCCAGGCGGCACCAGACTTCGACGTTGAGCAGCTGGTGGAAGAGGCCAGGTTCGAGCCCAAAAACAAAAAGGATGTTTTTCTGGTGAGTTTTCTTTCACGAGTTTAGTGAAGAATAGAGGGGCGTTGAAGGCACAAGAGGGGTTGCTCAGGTCCAAGATGTAGGCTTGGGGCTCTGCAACTTGCGGTTCCTGACCAATGCCGCGGTGGCGGGCTGCGACCGCATCCCCGGCCGGACAGAACATCAGACCACGAGAGACTTGCTGAAGGGTCACAACAGAATCAGTTGACTCATCTTGCTCCTAAGAGGAGCACCGCCATGTTGGCCTTGGTAATGTTTAGTACGCGTGCCGGCCCCGGGCGCTCTCAGCGACAGCATTCCAGTCGCTTCGATGAGCTTTGTTGGAAACTTGTTGAAAAACCTTCTCTCCCAGACCCTGAGAAGTACGAGCACGAGTTGGCCATCTCTCTGAAGTCTGCAGGATGCTTAGAGAGGGGGTGTTGCGGCGGTATGCGTCAGTGTGTGTGTGTGTGTGTGTTCAGGTCCTTGGATCCAGCGATGATGTGGTTGCAGCGTGGATCCAGGACAAGAAGGCCAAGGCAGATCCCCAGGAGCCGAGAACGAGTCTTCTGCACAACCAGTGGGCACAAAGCGGAGCGTGGAGTGCGACGAAGCTGGCAGCACAGCAAAGTGGAACATGATTGGAGTTGTCAGGAACACGGGCGGATCCCAGGGCATGAGCTCATGGACCTCTCGCGCATGGCCCGCTTCTTTGCCGCCTGCTGCGCGGGCGTCTTAGCAAGCTCTGGAGAAGCACAAGCCAAGCCATGAGGTCATGAGCGCGCCCTTGGAGGCCAAGGACTCAACGGGCGAGCAGAAGGAGGAGGTTTGAGGTTACGTTTCGCTTGCTGGTGCAAAAGGCACCGGCAAATCTGGCAAAGCCCTGGACGTAAAAGTGGGGCAGGGAGCAAAGGGAGTTGAACGGGATGTGGAAGCGTCGCTCGTTTTTTGTTTTCGGAGGCCGCTGCTGCGCCGACGCCCTACGCTTCGGGCGGCCTTGCTGGAGGCTGCTGCTGCCTCTGTTTCTGCCGCCGCTGCTGTGCTCCAAGCACTTCAAACGACGAAGTGACCCCTTTTCTTTCTGTCAAGTTTTCCTCGCTCTCTCTCTCTCTCTCTGAGAAAACCGTCCCTCAAGGTGCCTCGTTTCCTTCTCATCCTTTTTCGTAAAATCGTGCCATCCGAAGTTTCAGACACCCAACAAGCTGCAAAGATAACTATATACACTGGCACAAGCTTGGGCACAAGCTTGGGCACAAGCTTGGCATGCTCCGTGGCAAACGCGCGGCTGCCAGCACCCTTCTGCGAACCAGCGCTGGAGACGCCCAAACAATTATGTCGGTTAGGAGGATTCAGAAAGCGACGCCCAGCATAGGATCATGAAATACTGAAATGCTGGAGTCGAAAGACAAAAATAGATAGCAAGACATCATCGCAGTGGAGCAATTTTCTGCAGCAAGCTTCGCATTGAGGGAGTGGTCTCGCACGTGATGTGGCTTGGCAAGCTTTCATGCCACGAGCGTGCTTTGAAAAGAAGAGATGTGAGGTCTTCCTTCGTTGCAGTGTTCACAGTGTTCACAGTGTTCAGGAGAGCCGAGGGCGCCTGCCGGGTGTGGACGACTACGGCTGGCAGCGGGGAGACAGGCAGGGCAGACGGGGCAGACACAGCAACCCACAGCAAAAGTGGCATGTAGCAGCTAAGCATGGCATGGCCAGGTGCTGTGTATGGTCCAACTCCGCTCAGCGATGGCAGTGTGCTTAGTGAAAGAAGGTGAAATGCAGAAGGAATAGCTTGATCAGATCAGATCAGTGATTTAGGTACGAAGGGGAGGTGGTGAATCTGGCAGAGCAGGCAACGGATAAGCTGCCGCAGGGCAGTGTGGAGGTGGCCTTCGAGCTGGGCCGAAAGCAGGGGACCAAGGCAAGGCAAAAGGAGCCCATAAAAGCTGCAGCTAGTTGCAGCTACTTGCAACTCGCTGCTAGCTTTGTGCCTTTCCAAGGTGGATCGCCCCCGCAGACCTCAGCAAGGCACTTCGCGAGGAAAAGTGTGGCTGCGTTTCCGCTGCTTTTCAGCTGCTCTGTCGCTGGTTCCAAGCCCAATTGTAGAAGGCAACGTTGGCAGCATGTGCCAGGTACTCGGCTCATAGCCAGTGCGCAGCAGCACTTCTGCTTCTGTTCGTTGCGGGCGTGCTTGTGGCAATGTGCCCGGCCGACCCGTTTTTGATCTGTTTAAATGGAATCAAACCGTCAAGTCAGTTGTTATTCACGCCTTCTTCCTTTCGCACGATTTCGCACTACTTCTTAGCGACGGGCTTTCGCCAGATCTGCCGCCGGAGCCCAGCGACGCCGAAGTCTTGGCGCGGCAGGCCGGTGGCCTCCGGCGGTTGGGCCCGGGCCAGGGCCGCCAGGGCCGCCAGGGCCCGGTGCCCGGAAGTATCGAAAAACGAGACGCGAATTGTTCAGGCCTGGGCCGGCCTGGTCTTTGGTCTGGACCTTACCACTTCGCAGCACTTTGCATTGTGTCCACGTCGTGTGTCTGCAGTCTGGCTGCCGCTCTTGGCTTGGCTCTTGCGCCATGTGCAGAGCTGAGTTGAGGTGATTTGCCAGGCGATCAAATCTTTGAGAATCTAAGGACCCGCGAGCTCGGGGGCCCTGCGGCAGTGGCCCGTGGGGTTTGGGAAGGGGGACAGTTGCTTTACAGGTTCTTTCGCCTGTCGCTGTGTGCTTGCCCACGTAGGCTTAGTGACAGACTCGTAAGCAACTCGTGTACAACAGACCATTTGGCGACCTCATCCGACCACACCTTATGTAGATGGTGGCTTATACAGAGCATAACCCCAAAATAGGCTTATTTCAGGATCCGGAGCCATTAGGATTTGACCCGAATATGGTCATTAGTTCTCAAGCAGGTCCACGAGGCGTTGATGTTGAAACAATCAGGGTTTTGCGCGCTGACATGCTGGACGTGTAACCATGTTGGCGTTGGCGATGTGTTGTGACGCGAAGACCTCAAGAAGATCGTGGCCTTCTTCCGGAAGTATTTAATCGGCGGTGTTCGAAACGTGTTGTGATGCCAAGACCTCGAGAAATCACAGCTTGTGAGCCGGATGCTTGGTGACGCTGCCATACAAAGTGTTGTAGCCCCATGAAGATCACGTACCTCCTAAGTGTCCTTCGTGGATGCCAGATTTCATTGGAGCTTGAATGGGAACCTGACATGAAAGCTATCATAGGACTTTAAGCGAATCATGTGATCTCGAAAGATGCCAGGTGGCTGCAGCACACTTCGTTTTCCATCAAAGAGCCTCGAACATGCTTGGGAAATCAGGGGGACCTTGCACCGTTACGGCAGCGAATACAAAAGAGGGATATTTGTAGCATGGACACACTCCGGCTGATATGCTGGATTTCTCGCATCCCGGAAATTGCATGCTCAAACATCTGCTGACTTCTTCGAAGTTAGCAACTTCACTGCTTCGTCTTCGACTAGAATGAAGGAATTTTTTTAAGACCTTACGAAACAAATTCATGGGGGCCCCCTTCTTGGTTAACACATCCACGATCATCTGGCTCGTTGCCATCCATCGGAGACTGATGCCGTACCTGCTGATGTCCTAGCATTTCTATGGCCATTCTCTTGTCCTTGATTTCCACTGTAGAGCTCTTGGTGTGGTCATACACTGGCTTGCAGTGTATGGCTGCTGTGATGGGTATCTGAGATCTGGCTGCTGTATGCCTGACATTGTTGAAGAGTGTAGTTTGCAAAGATGGCCTTGCAGCACATCGATCTAACCCACCGAGCCTCTGCTAGACCTCGTGACAGTGCTAACAGCTCAGCACCTAGCGTCGAGTGAGTCTGTCTGTCTTGCTTGTAGCTTCGCCAGCGCAATACTGAGAACACACTCCACTTCCAAGCTGGTAGCTTGTCGTCACAGGCTGCAATCATGTAGCCGGCTTGACTGCAATGATCAGTGCATTAGCCCATGTGGCGTCGGTCAGTACACCAAATGGACAGAATTTACGGGGATAGGCTCTACCCATATGTACGACCTACAATGATCACGAGCCATGCTGAGCACTTTGTTCACCTCTATCAGATCACCAACACAAGCGCAATTTACTCTTTGCTGCATAAGGGAACACCAAGCCGCGACACGAGACATGCTGTTAACGGCATTGTTCACTTGGTCAATCAACTCTTGGGTTTCTTGTTTGGTCACGAGGAAAGTTTCCAACTGAGCCTTAGCGTACGCAGATTTCCACACAGCCCCTTTTCGCTCAACAAGCCCATTCTGCCAAGGAGAATACGCCGCGGGCGCATCGCCAAAAAGTGCCATCCAGTGACAACCCGTGCTCAAACTCGCCCTCAAACTCCTTTCCCCGTCACAAAACAACCTCACAGGAGGACCGGCCCACTTTTTTCGGACATGTCTAGCCTGCATACCTTTCCACAGTGGTGTGCACATCTAATCCTGTGGCCTCGTTAACAATGTTCAAGAAATGAATTTTCGAGTGACGCACATCAAGCTCAAACGTGTCCACACACACTTGCTGATTGAACTCGGCGGCTTTCCGCATTTTTGTGACGTGATGGGATTTGGGTTGACTGAAGGCACCACATGCTTCACACTCAAGACCCCTAGCAAGTTTGAGAACATGCTCACTCGCATGCGCAGACTTCAACAGCATGACCTAAATTTTCGTGACACTTGCGCAACAGACACATGATCTTTCTCTCACTCTCCTCTCCGGGCTCTCTCAACTCCTCCCTCATGGCTGGACCGCGTTCTGTCCATAACAGCTAAGGAAATACACTTCGCATCAATATCCTGGTTGTGACGGGCTTGTGCACGTGACCGGCATTCAACCATCCTGCGCTCCAACTCCTTGCAATTGCTGTACACATTGTTTGGCTCCTGATCCTGGTCTCAGCCTCAGCAGTCACAGCAGTTACAGCAGTCAGCTTGCTCCAACGCTTCACTCCACTCTGCATGCACTCTGCATGCACTCTGCATGCATGCATGCACTCTCCTCATCAATCACACAGAACATCCTACCTTCACACAACTGCTCACTGCAACAAGCTGCAACAAGACGTGTGATATCGCACCTCTGCTTGCTGATTGACACAACATGGGCTAACCTGCTCACTCTTCTGGCTAACAACTTTGGAACACGCACAACAAGTAGCAACGGTCTGCACTGCCGAATTTTCTCGATAGCGTGGCTCAACACAGCCACTGTTCACAGACTTGGGCGTCAGTGCGCCCTCTTCAAAAATATAGTCGGAGTTCAGGCCAACTGCCGTGGTCACAGACAGCTCACCCCGTGCCTCCAAGAAAAGCACATCAGTCTCACAGAGACTGTCACGCTGCACCTCATTTGGAGTTTCACATCTATTTAGGCCACGCCTACACAGTTGCCTTTCACTCTTGCTGATTGTCTTGAGCTCATACTCCTCTTCTACTGGTCCTGGTCCTCGTCGTCCAGTTGCTCCAGCTCGAAGTTCAATGCCTCGATCTGCCGAAGAACTCGCTGGCGTCGCTTTCCCGCGAGTGTCAAGTCCCTCGGTTCGGCGAGGATTTCGGCGAACGGGTGAGCTCTTGACCTTGCTGTGATGCTCCCAGCCTGGATGTCGTCTCCGTTGGAGTTCCCGTTGCCCTTGCCATCCTTGAGCTCCGTGGCGGGGTTGCCGTTGTCTCCGGATTGGCATCGTTCTGGATTCTCTAACCTTTGCGCTGATCCCTCAGCGCCACATACAAACGAAACTGAGCCATGGTTGGGTGCGCGGTCTTCCCGGTCGCTGCTGATCTGGACTCCACGAACTTCTGCGTCCATGCCACATACCCCTTGTCGGTGACATACGCTGTCGCGAAGTTCACTGCCCCTGCCTTCTGGCAGCGGCGCAGCTCGATCTGGTCCTGTGCTGTTGAGGCTGCACCTCGGCCAGGCTGGAAATCAGGCTCGGCGTCTGGATGAAGGTGCAGGCGCTGCGGGGGCCTCGTGGCCTCGTCCGCTGGGTAACTCATGTCTGTCACCTTGCTCGGAGACGTGTACGGCCTGCGACTTCTGAGAACCCAAACACTCCGTGGCACCCAGCATCTGCGTCTCTGCATCCTGATTCGGAATCACCCCATGTTGTTCGTGAATCCCCATACCCTCGAACAGAGCTATAGCATAGTGCCCTCTCTCCGTCTCTTTAAGCTTGACCCCACACTTGCGAACCACCAACGTAGCCTCCTCCATATCCAAGGTAGCTCCCAAACCCCTTAAGAGTTCCTTGGAAAGAAGCAGTGGAGTCTCAGAACCACTACCGGGCAAAACAGCTGCCTTTACTGCTAGCTGCTTGCTTCCTAACCTCACTGGGATAATGGCTGATCTGTTTGTCGGAATCAAACCCGCATTGCCAAACTTGAGCTCATGACTCTCACGAACAAATCTCACCTGCAGACCAGCACGCCCCAGCACCTCTGACATCCGCTGTAGGACTGACTCCCCTATCAGAGTCCGTCTGCACGCAGTGTCAGGAACCCCATGAGTTGCAAGATCCGCCATGTATGCCTCGCTGCTCGCGAACGATCCTGCTTCGTGAAAAACTCTAACACCCTATGCCCAAGATCCCCCTTCACTTCTTCTTCTCCCACAGGTGGACGATCAAAACTTGAGGTGGCCGCTTCACCCTGGCCGCTTTGATCAGCTGGGAAAAACTTCCAGCTTCTCGATGTCCTCTTCATGGATGAAGAAGTACTCCTGGCTCAACTCCTCCGTGGTGCTGCAACCACTCTGCTCCATCATCATGGCCTCGCTAGTATGATTGGCTTTGCCACTGGACTGTGCTGCACACTGCCTGACTTGCGGCGTGGGCATTCCCGTTTCCAATGCCCGCGTTCATTGCAGACGTGGCAACGGCTTCGTGCCTTCATTTGCTCGATCTTTCCTCGCAAGGTACCTGACAAAGTCCACGTTGGGTTTGATGCAGGCTGCTTGTATCCTCTCGCCATTTTCTTCTGCTGCATCTGTCTTCGAATGTTCTGGTAACTCTCGAACACTTCGATGGCATCCTCCTCGTCGTGGGTGTCCTGCGCCTGCATCTGGTTCGCAACGACCTGGAAGACGTCCTCGGTGTCTGTCTCGTCTGTCTCTTGGTCTGGCGTTCACGCACTTTGTTGCTACCACCCACCTTGGCACATCCTTTTGTAAAAAGATTGCACAGCACTGCTCACCTTCTACTTGAGCGACCCACGTGTATGCAGCACCATCGCTTCTGAGGATCCAGCTGAAGCTTGCGTGAAGCTTGCGAACCATCCCCTCACCTCATCCGGCAGCTCCACGGAGTGCTCCTGAAGCCTGAAGCCTCCGTGGTATGATGCTGCTAACCGTTCACGGTGAGGTTCAGTCTCTCTCCAGACTTAGAAGTACTCGGTGAGATGCTTTCCGTCCAAGGTCTCTAGGATGAGCTGATGGCCGCCTATGCTCCCACATACTTCCTCCGCTTCTCCTGCCAGCTCCATGAGCTTGGCACCCCAGCGTTCCTTGGTGAAGGTATTCGGAAGTGCCAACAGCATGAGCTCTGCCTTGCGCCGCCATTTCCTGTATGTTGAAGGCTTAGCTTAGGCCTCTCGTCCTCTTTTCCCTGGCTGCTCATAACCACTTGTGATTCCAAGCGAAGACCGTGCGCACCGGGGTTGCCTGCAGTGCAAGCTGCCCACTAGTGCTCCGCTACCACCTGTGATCTCGAAAGATCCCAGGTGGCTGCAGCACACTTCGTTTTCCATCAAAGAGCCTCGAACATGCTTGGGAAACCAGGGGGACCTTGCACCGTTACGGCAGCGAATACAAAAGAGGGATGTTGGTAGCATGGACACACTCTGTACAGCTCCAATAGGGGCCCGAGTGGGAGCTTCAACAGTAGATCTTTCATACATGTGAATCGAAGCGGCAATGACAAGGACAGCGCCGGCAGCAGTTTCAACTGCACAGGTTTGAAGCTTTGATGGAAGCTTCCAAAATACTGAAAGGAGGCGGCTAACAGCATGCTTTCTTTTGGAACGACAACTTTGAGACTCAGTCTTCTGCGGCCAGTCTTGAATTAGGCATGATTCAGGCAAGTACGGAGGCGCAGCTGTGTCTCTGCAAAACTCTCAGACAGCAGCATGCTCAATTCCGCAGTTGTTCTCTAGCGCTGCCATAGACGTTACCTTGCTGATTGTGGCCCGCCGTGCATTATCGAAGTATCCCAGGAAGGCTTGAAATCCCTAAGCAGCACTGGCGCATGTGAATTGCGGCTGCCGTTTTTAGCTTGAATGACAGAAGCTTGATTTGAAGCCTTGCCGGTCGCGTTGATGAAGGGGTTCGAATAAGAGCGGCTGAAACGGAAGCTCTAATTGAGTCAGAAAAGTTAACAGCAGCTTCAACATAAGAATCTGAAGAGAATCTGTTAAAGATGTACTTTCCAGAAAACAGCTTCAACAGAAGCGTTACAAGCCAACAGAAGCTTCAGTGGAGTTTCTAATGAAGAGCTCTTTCGGAACATGTGTTGTCAGTGTTGTCCATTCTTTCTTCTTTGGACGCTGTGAATCTGTACGCTCTGTGAATGTCCGGTCGCAGGCAGGAGCGCCCGCTGCAAGCACGGGTGGAGACCTCGAATACCAAACGAAGCTAAAAAAGCTGTTGTTGATCATGAGTGGTAGGTGTCTTTTCCAGCTGGTCCCGAAGACGCGGCACTGCCGTAGATGTTGGGCACCGCAGATACTTCTGCAGAAGAGCATAAGCCAGTGCAGATCTCCAGGCGACAAGTGCGTCGCGGGCTTCGACCACCACTGCCTTTGGCTGAATACAGCCGGGATCCCAACACATGAAGATGGCATGAGACGGCGTAAGTTGTTTGCAGAGAGGGTCTTGTTCGTGTGCCCCTTTCAGTGCATCGGCGTGGCCAACTACCGGCCCTGGGTAGTCTTCGTGGTCTCGCTGTGCCTTTGGTCCATCCTGAGCTGCCCAGTTTGCAAAGAGCCAAACAGCTTTTGCTAACAGCTTTTGCTTTTTAAGTTAGGCTTTTGCTTTTTGGGCTTTTGCTTTTTTAAAATTCTTTGCTTTTTTCTGCCTTTGCTGAGGCTGCTGCCTCTCCGCCTCGGCGCTCTTCCGGAGCCGTCACATCCGAAGGAGAGAGAAAAGGGCGAAAGAGAGAAAGAGGTCAAAGAAGGGTTAGAGAAAGAGAGAGGAAGGGTCAAGGAGTTAAGGGAGTCTTAGGTTCTTAGAGGAGGGTGTTTTTTTCGGAGTGTTTTTGTCATTTCCTGCCTTTTCCGAGTCGTCGCCTGGCCGTGGGGCATCGGCCGCTGGTCTTGGCCACGGGGCTCCTGGCCGCGCTGGCCAGCGCCTGGCTGCTGATCCTCTTAGGCGCGTTTTTTGGGCGGAGGTTCGTTTGCTCTCCCGTTCTTCCTTCAAGGTTAACTTAGAGGAACAGCTCCTGTAAGAACAGCATAAAAGAGACATCTTCAGTCTGTGTGAAATGCAGCACTCCACGCCTACCTGGCCTTTGTTGGCCTCACCACGCTGGAGTGGTGCAAGGGGCTGTCCGAAGAGAGGCCGGTCGCACCTAAAGGGGACTTGAGCTCACCAGGGACTTGCGAAGGGCCGAAAGGGGCTAAATTCTTCGAGGTCGGTTTCCGAGAGCCGGTGCCCGAGACGGAGCAACGAACAAAGCAACGCCTTTTTACCTGAAGCCCACCCTACCTGCCCTACCTTCCATTTGAACCTAAGGTGGGCTGTCATGAACTCAGTCAATCGGTGAGAAGATTGGGTTAAAGCCTTCACTCCAAGGCACGTGCCAAAGGAGGAGGAGGTGGGGTAACATCAGGCTTGCGCATTGCTGGGGGTTGCTTGCTACCTATATCAGGTCACACCAGCGTCGGCGCGTTGGGCGAGGCATGCGCAGACATGTGACGACTCTGACAGCGGCACCGAAGGATCTCCGCATTTTGCATTTGTTGCACGTTGCCTTGAGTTTAGGCTGAGGGAGGTCGTGCGGCGTGACGAGCGCCGAAGGCGCCTTTTCACAGCCCCAAACCCGCTGGCAAATTGCTTTGTGTTGAACATGATGTGACTGCCCAGCATTGCGCAGCTCTCTCCTCCCCTTGAAGCTCCAGCAGGTCCAACTGGCAGATGCTGTGGAACAGGCACGGGACACAGGGGCCGGGACTGTGATCATTGGGTTTTGAAAGTTGTCCGCCTTCGTTGTGAGGCACCTGTCGCTCTCTTCCGTGGCCACCCTGGAAGACAGCTCCAGCGAGGAGAAGAGCCAGGAGACAGCAGAAGACGCAAATTCAAAGCACAGCGAGCCGCGCACAGCGAGTGCAATACATATTGTTGCTGCATGAACGTTGTCTGACAGTACTGTTTTCGCACTCCGGGTAGTTTAGCTACTTTTGAGGCTGCTTATTTAAGCTAAGAGCCTACTTGTTGCGGTCCTCACTTTCCATGCTACTTGCTTAAACGCTTTACTCGTTGCTTCCGCAGTCGCCGTGAAAAGGTTCGACTTACCGGTAGTTTCCGTCTTCACTTGAGTGCTGAATCCTGTAACAACCGGTTATCAGCCGTAGACAGCTATGGCCGGTGCCGCACTCTCTACTGCTTTGGTTGATCCTCGTAACATACCTGTACCTACAACGGCATCTACCCCAGATGTCGAGATGCATGGGCCTCCCACACTCGAGCAGAACACGTTTGTGGACGCTCGTTCCTTGCACCTTATGCAGCAGAATGTGGAGGTTTCCTACGCAGGTGAAGCCCATGCAGCTGCTCAGGCCGTGCGTCTTGCAGCTGAACTTCGGCTGAGGGAGTATGAGGACTCAGCCCGCAATTTTGTGTTGGCCGAGATGCAAGAGCTCCGACAGGTAGCGGACGCTACGCACGAGGGAAGAATTGCAGCACTGACCAATCGCTTCAACACGTTTGCTGATGAAATGAGGTCTGAGCTGAGATCTACTCAGGAAACATTTGATTGAAGACGAGCAGAAAATGCTATGCAAGAGCGGCATACAGAACACCTCATCAACCATCTTGTCGAAATGTCCGAAAGGAACGATAGGAAGGATGAGTCAATGCTAGCCATGAGGGAAACCTTCGACACCAGCCGTTCCGAAACTATCTCCTTCTTAAAAGGAAAGTTTTCCGATGAGCTTGCCGCTCATCAGGCAGAACACAGGAGAATCCTGACACTGGAGGAGGTAGAGTTTGATTCTTTGATCCAGGACCTGTCTGAACAAAATGCAGAGTTGCAAAGGCGTCTTGGTGAAGCTGTTCGATCTTCAGGTGGGGCACATGTGCCACGTCAAGAGGATAGCTTTCCGCAAGGAACAGCCTCAGGTGAGAACGCAATCTTTAGTCCCGCAAGTCTAAGGACCGAAATCACGGGCAAAGCAACTTCTGCACTCCCTGATCCTTACCAGGTTCCTGAAGATTTGAAGGATCTGTTTGCAGGACCTCAGGTTTTCACAATCTCCTCCGGTAACACCACACCGCGTACCGCGTGAGGGGCGAGCTACATTCTACATCAAGCAAGGACGTCCCTGATGTGGCCGCAGATAAGCCGTCGCCAGAAGCCCTATTGGTCAAGGCCCTGCAGTCTGTGATGGGCAAGAGCGACGATGACGGTAAACCCAAGGCTAAGGAAGCAGAGAGCATAAGGCTTTTGGACTTTCCAACCCCAGAAACTTATCGTTCTTGGAGGATCGCTGCTCGCGAGGCGATTCGCGCCGCTTCCGATCGCCCAGATGAAGCATTCGCATGGGTTCAAGCCGTTTATGCTAAGGATCAATCATTGGAAGGTTTGCGGATCCAGGCAAATTCCTCACATTGGATACGAAACTGCTTTCCGCAATTTCCAAGGTCGTAAAAGGCGAGCTAGCACGCCAAATTGTCAACTACAAGGAATCTGAAGCTGCTCACGCAAGGGCTGTGCGGGGCCGTCAGGTGCTTTACATGTTTGAGCAATACTTTAAGACTAATGAGGAGGTTGGGGCCCTCTACTCAGTTGAAGACCTCCTCAAGGTCAGCTTGACAAATGACGATTTGAGCTCCTTTATTCACAATTGGGAGTCGGTCATCGCTGGCATTTCTCATGTTCCAGAAGAGTTGGCCCTCAGAGATATCTTGCTTAGGCAAATCAGAGGCTCTCACAGACTCAAGTATGACCTGGAAACGTATGATCGTGCTAAGGAAGGTACCGAGACGCATAGCTACCAGTTCCTCCTCAGTTCAATCAAGAATCTCCTCACCCGTGAGCGTGTTAGGAAGAATAGGGACAAGATAGCTAAGGCGCATGGTGCTAAGTACGGTGCCCCAGCTCAGGAAGATGGCAAGGGCAAAGGCAAAGGTGGTAGGAAAGGCAGAGAAGCATCCAGGCAGCGTGAAACCAGCCAAGTTCCAAAGGGATACTGCTTTACATGGGTCAAAACAGGCAAGTGCGAGAAAGGTGCTGATTGCAAGTACAAACATGGGTTCTCGCGCAGGAGGAGCAAGAGCAGGAAGAAAAAGGGCGACAAGCCCGCAGCGTGTTGTGTTTTGGTGGCGAGGGTCAAGTCAGAAGCCACCCGCGAGGGTGCCTCCGCTGCTATGCCCAGTTATGCTGCAGCCGCCCGCAAGGGCGAGCCCACTTCCTCCGATCGCTGGGAACACAAAGCTAAGGAAGGCATTCTGATCCGCCATCACGCCATTCCAAGGTCAGACGGGTTTGTCCCCACCAAGGATTCACCCGTGCCTGCTTCTCGGCTTAATGCTAAGGCTGTGGTTGTCATGAACCTTGACTCCGAGGGCAGGACGGGCATTGAGAAAACTTGGGATTGGAGATCTAGCAAATTAGATTCGGGCCTCGGTGAAATGGACGTGATCTACTGCCTTCAAAATCCAAAATACAAAGAAGAAGAAGAAGGTTTCGTTCATCAACAGGCCCGAGATCAAAGAGATTCATGCCGAGGGTGAGGGATGGAGGCATATCCCATCTCCAAGTACAAGGATAAATTGTTTCAAGACCGCGCAGGACTGCCCGAAAGGGGGACCCCGAAGAAGTTGCTATTGCGCAATCAGTAGCTCAGAATCTCCACACTGCAGTCATGAATCAGCTCAATGGGTACGCACCAAAGTGTAAGTACAAGTGCAAGAACGATTCAGGAGTTTGCAAGCATTGCTGTGTTGAACTTCAGTCTAACACACAACAGCAAGCACAAGCTCCCGCGTGCCCGGCATCTACCCCTCTTGAGGTCATCGCTGACACTGGTAGCGAAGAGGACTTGATTAGCAAGTACAATCGACGTATGTGCTTCCCAGAGACCCAAGAGACCAAAGCTGAAGACCCCGTGTA